>JMFS01024686.1:0-14789 GCA_000699545.1 Podiceps cristatus | reverse complement strand
CCCCCCCTCAGAAGTCATGTACCTCTTTCCCGCTGGAAAGCCCGCGGCAGCCCGTTCCCTCCCTGCCGGCCGGCGTAACGGGGACGCGGCCCGAGGGCTTCTCCCTCTCCAGGAGCCGATTCTACGGGCTTGACGTTTTTCAGGGGATGTTTGAAGTGTTTTCCCCTGAGCGCGGAGGATTTCGTTAACGTGAGTTTTCAGCGACTTGCTTGCAAAGCTGCTCAAGATTTTTTATTTTTCCGCAGCCAAATTGCTGGCATTACTTGTGGTGTGATCGCTGAAATGATGGAAAAACCATCATACGTTAGAATGCACTTGACATTATTTTGGTAAGAAAAACATTTACTGTAGAATTAAGATTGCTTTTTGTCTGTCATAGTCTTCTCTCATTAAAAAAGAAAAGAAAATCAGGGCCTGCCTCCAAGGTGCTTTGACAGTTTGTGCAAAAAGAAATTTTAAAAATTAATGAGTGAGCTTTTAAATGTCACATTGGAACAAATCAAAATCTTTCTTCCTCAGATACAGTCTATAAAGACTTCCAACCCAGACCATTCTGTGATTCTGTGATTACGGAAGTAAGCATGCCTTAAGCTGAAATATCAAGACCAACGTTTTTGCAGTAGGAAGCGTGGTTTCTCCAAGCTTATGAACCAGCTGCGGGGAAAAAAAAGGTGGTTGCAAAAAAAAAACTGGACAGAAAACTAGAGAAGATCAGAGCTACAAGAGTCAGGGGTCAAGTTCTAGCCTGATATTCCAAGAAAACAGGATGAAGAGTATCATCTCTGTGATTCGCCAATAATTTTCAGCCTTTTGCTTCCTTTCAGCTGTATGGCAAAGAGCTCACAGCTGCTGTGTTCCTGCAAGTTTAGAAAAGCAGGTAAAAGGATGGGAAGACCCTGTTTTGTTTCTGCATTAAAATCTCTAGGTAGGAGCTCAAGACAAACCACAGGGAAGAGCCCTCAGAAATGCCTCAACCATGGGAAATGTTTCGGTCACAACTTGCATATTCTTAGATAACCAAAATCTGTTCAGTGCCTGGATCAGAGATGGTCCCAGCTCATTTAGCTGAGGTGCCCGCAGTGCTACGTAGTTGTGTATCACTCAGCCCCCTGGCAGTAGTGTTACGCCTCTGAGGAGCGAAACCAAGGATTTCCTTGCCCTGCAAGCTGTTGCAGCTACACACAGGTGCCCACAGGTGAAACTCGCCTCGGCTGCTCCGTGGGGAGAGAGCCTGGGAATGCGTTGTTTTCTCTCCCTTCATCCTGCTTGTCCGTGTCCTGGGAAGATGCCAGCACAGGGCAGAGGTCTCAGGCAGGTGGGGCCTTTGGGATGCATGGGCGCGTAGAGGGGAATGGGAGGTGGAAGATGCTGTGCTGAGGTAATGCCAGGGGTGTGGGGGAGAGGAACACAGTATCCCCACCGAAGCCCTGTTACCAGCAGTCTGTTTACCACCCTTTATTCCAAGGTTGATGTCTCCTGGACAGACATCCCTTCCAGAAAGGTCAGACTGACTGGACAAGTTACACATGCGTGTGAGGAGGTTGGAAGGGGCCACAGACAGATGTTAGTAAAGGGAGAAGAAAAATCTCAGCTTTCACCCAGAGCTTTCCCAAGCCCCGTGGAACCTTTATCCGGAGCTTTAGTACTGTGGATTTAATGGTATCAAGTTATCTTACAAGAGATTTCATGATACACATAGGGAAATACCTTTTCTGGGTAAACTGGTTGAACACGAAATGAATTCTTCCAAGCAAAGACTTCAATTGTGTAACCACTCCCACTGCTGAAGTGTATTCTAACCTGTGTTTTTGACCTTGTGAATCTGCTTTTCCCACAGTTTTTTTTGCTGATCCGTGCATATGTCTAATATTACATATACACGTTAGGAACAAGGACACAAATGGGCTTGTGTATACATGAGCCACATTTTTTCTGTCTGCATGCTGTAGCTCAGGTTGAAAACACTAACACTGGAAGTGGGAAGAGCTGAGATAGAGGATGGGGCAGTAGCGTGTGACCCTGCCAGCCCGAGTGCCCAGGTAGCAATGAGAGGTGCGGTGCCAAGAGTGTTTGGGTTCTCCCCCATCAAAGTCAGAGTAAGTGCTGTACCTGAGCCACGGAGCATCAAATTGGCTTGGAAGCATCCCTTGTCTTTTCTACGTTCCCTTGGCCAACAGAGCAGAGCCAATAATGGGAAGAGGCTCAAGATGGCATGAGCCTCTTTTCGTGGCTCTGGCAAACTCTCACCTATCCGGGCTCTTCAGTTCTGTTAACTGTATATAAGGACGTAGCCTGAAGGCTGACCTGCAGCTGCAGAGTGTCCGTATTGGAGCCTGACGCTTTCTCATTAATCATAACCATGTGTTCCTCTCCAGAATTTTATTTCTATTGCCTGTTCCTGCTGGTCAGCCAGAGCAATGAGCAGTCTCGCTGGCCACTCACTGTAAGCTGGCTCCGCTGCCTTGTGCAGTGTGCGGAGTAGTGATTGATGATGTGACCATTTTTTTTCACAAAACTAGGTCCCCTGTTAATTGAAGCTGGCACCTATATGGAGAGCACTGCCATTCCTCGCCTGGGCACGTACCCAGATTTACTTTGCATGAGATCCAGGGAGCAAGATGAAGGAGAAACAGATAGATACCCCTGGGTCTTGTCCCACTTTGTAGTCAAGTCGTAACTGTGGCTTGCTTTTCAACCCAGAAATGGGGAAATACTCCTGTATGCACACATGCAGCCGTAGCCAAGTGACAGAGTTGTTATGAGCTCTGATGGAAAGGCAGAACCAAACATTATGAGATGAAAAATAAGAGGTAGGGGGAAGAAAAAAGGAAATCCTTGGTAAGGAAAGGCCTGCCAAGAGCTCTCTTTTCCAGCCAAATCAGGTCGCGAGTGCCAAGTAGCTCTCCCCTAACATTCAAACCACTGTTGAGAAAGCTATGTCTGCTATTGAGAGTGACAGTTTCTCTTTGTGTTAACCCAAAATTAACATGCTTAGTAAATCATGTGGAAACAGATCCTGAAGTGCAGGCTGGCATCAGATAATGCAAATAAATAACAATACTTTTTGACGGATAGAGTTATAGTAGGTATGAATTTTTTTTTTTTTTAAGGCATGGGCAAGACAGGTTTTGTAGGTAAGAATCTTGTTAAATCAACCAAGTAGCTGCAAAAATAATGCCTGAACACTGTTTTTTCAACAGTACCAGTTGGTCTATTAAGAGATATTATCTCTCCTGACAAAACTGGCCTTGCTTAATATTATTGAAACAGATCAAAGGAAATACTTCTAAAAAAAAATTTTCACATAATCTGAATTTAACCTTTAAAGTCTATCATTATAGTATATCATTAGGAAAAAAAGTTAGCAAGATTTACAAAAATGTAAGCATAATCAGAGTCCACAGTCATATTAGACAAGAATTTAGCATTTGTTCATTTATTTTTGAAAGAAGAGTAATAAAGCCTCATAGTTCAGTATATACACCAACTGCTGTCTGAAGTCTAAGAGAAATTGCCACTCTTGAGAAGATTCCACAAAATTAGGGTTTTTTTAATCTTCCTTTGAAGTGTGTGAGAATGACTAGTATGACAATCAAGATATTGGACTGAATGGACCAACCTGCTGTGGCAATACGCATGGGTGCCTAACTAGGCAGTTGTCTTTACTAACAGTATCTGGAAGAAACCAAATCTTGCCCCTAACCAGACTCACATTTACATACAAAAAGAAATTCATTCCTACTTGGTGAAGTTTTGAATTTAAATCAAGTAGCAAGTCAGGAGCTGACCCTGAAGTACTCCTGCTAACACCTACGTTAATAATGTATGCTAACACCTATGTTAATAATGTATGGGAGGAGGTCTAGCCCTAGGCTAGAGTCCATATTAGTACAAGCACTAAAATGTAAGTCTGTTTTCACTGCGCTAGTAATCCAGTCATATTGTTTAGCTAGAGAGTTTCTTAACATGTGGCTATTCCGACTGGAACTGGCTTTATCTAACTGTTGCAGTGAAGGCCAACCATGATACGGCATAACTTGGATAAAATATTTGGTAAGTGAAGCCCTTCTCCCATGAGGGAAGAAAACCCTACTCACTCAGAAGAATGCTTTACTGTCATCTACATGTGTATGACACATTTGTTGAACCCCTTCCACCCCCAGTCCAACATCTTTAGGAATAAGTTAATACGCTAGATTTTATATATTTATTTTGGCTACATCCAGTAGATAGAACTGTCCCAGCTAATGGCATCTTTCACAAAAACTTTTAGGCTGAAAACATCACATGTACATTGAGACTTCTGACACCAGATCAGCTGAATCACCAGCAACAGATTCTCATGATTAGTTAATCTTGGTTTCTCCTCGTCTGAATGACAAAAAGCCAAACTATCTTCAGTGAGATCCCACCAGCTTCCAGTGAGTGCATCAGGTGGAAAAGAAAACAAAGCGCTTTTTTTCACTTATAAATTTTAAATCAAAGGATAGGCATCTGTTGGTTTAGTATATATATATAAGTGTTCAGACAGGTCATTGCCTTGCCAGCCGACTGCCCACGAGCACTAAATGGCTGGGGCAGATTTCGGGTAGTTTCAGAACAGAAGCACAAACTGTCTACCTGCTGGTTTATGAGGGCAAAACCTGTACGTAAGGTGTGATGTTGGAAGGGGTACAAGAAAGTACAAGAAAGACGTGGACTTACTGGAGTGAGTCCAGTGAAGAGCCATGAAGATGATAAGGGATTGGGGTATCTGTCATAGGAGGAGGGAGTGAAAGGGCTGGGACTGTTCAGCCTGGAGAAGAGAAGGCTCAGGGGGATCTCATCTATGTGTGTAAATATCTGATGGCAGAGAGAAAAGAAGACAGAGCCAGTGTGGTTGGTGCTCAGGGACAGGACCAGAGGAAATGGGCACAAACTGAAACAGAGGAGGTTCCCTCTGAGCATCAGGAAACACTTTTTAATGGTGAGGATTGTTGAGCACTGAATAGATTGCCTGGAGAATTGGACCCTCCATCCTTGGAGATATTTTAAACCCTACTTGATGTGCTTTGGGGCAACCTGTGCGAGCTGATCATGCTTTGAGCACGGGGCTGGACCAGGCAATCTCCAGAGGTGTCTTCCAACCATGCTGGGACTGTGTACCAATGAAGACTGTGATAAAAAAGGCAACCAGCCAGCCAGGAAAGCTTGTTGCCAGCATGGCATTTCCCTGTTTGCAATGATTTATCTAAGGCCCATGGAATCCTACACTTCCTTTTCTGTTGGTTTTTCTTTTTTTTTTTTCATCCTTGCAAATATGTCCCTCCCTAGTTTTTATATCATTTCAGCCCTTTCCTTTGCACTGCATCACATACAAACTTGTCTTCAGCGCCAGAGTGCAATGCCGTTGCCTCAGCCTGTGTTTCTAAGGCAGTCTTGTGAGAGATCACGCGCTCCCCTTCGCTAACAATGCTGGCCTCAATGCCATTTCCCGCTTTGGCCCTGCAATTACCTTTGGGACATTTTCTGTGGCTTCTTTTACATATGGTATGTCTATCTAGTTCTGGTCCGTCTATATTTTTAATTAATCTTTCCTAACTCAAAAGAAGCTATTTACCAGGTATCAATACACAAAAAATCTATTCTAGATATCACCTCTGGCAGATTACTAAGAACATCTTACTGGCATTGAATTTATTTGCTTAGAGATTGTTTATATCCAGGTTCTGTATAATTGCAGAATGGATGCTTAGTCCCTATCAAGTAAAAATATAACAACTGAAGGAGTAATAAAACAAAATTTTATGTATAAAATACAACAGCTGAATTAATAATAAAAATCCCTGAGGATATCATGGGGGATCCTGAGGGATCCCGGGGAAGATTCTCCAACTTATCGCTTAGAACTGGATCCACGTTCTGCCCAGAGGCTGTGGTGCATGGCTGTGGAAGCCGTGGAGATCTGACTGCCCCTCTGCAGTGTCCTGTCCTGGTACAAACCAGGGGGCCCCACTGGGGCAAGCAACTTCAGCCAAGGGCCAGCTAGTTCCAGCCTTTACACAGCAGTGACCGGGAGGCAATGAGGAGGCAGGTCCTGGAGCGCTACGCTCCAAGGGAGATGGTGAGCGGGGACAGGCTGAGGGCAGAGGGACCGTGTCCCTAGAGGCTCATGTCTGAGGGTGAACCTGGAGGCCTTTATTTTTATCCCCTAGACAAGTCATCTACAAAACGACTTCAGAGCAGCTGTAGCTCGGTTTGAACCTTCCTGCAAACAGAGCTAGTTCCCTGTTCCCCCTCGAGTAAACACAGCCCCGCACTGCAAACCCGCTCCCCGTCCGGTGGCAGCCCCCTGGGCTCCCGGAGGTGACCGCAGCGGGTCCTCTGTCACCGGCAAGCCAAGCGCTCGCCCAGTGCAGGAAACCTCCCTCGGCCCACGACGACAGATGTGGCAGGGTATTCCCATGGCATCGCACGAACTTCGTTTGGATTTTTTTTTGAGCCTGCCTCTTCAGCTTGGCAGCACCACTTGCTCTTCCCCTCATCGATACCCAGAAAAATTATGCAGACTGCCCGTGCATGAAAGCAGAAACTGTAACTGCTTCAAAAATAAAAATCGAGGTGAGGCAGCAAAAAGTCAGCTGCACCAAATTTACCCAAGATAATATATTTTTGTAAAGTGTGAGTGAAGGGCCAAAGAACAAGGCAAGGACTGAGCAGCCGGGGCGGAGGCAGCTGCTCGGCTTGGCGGAGGCATCCTCCAACAGAAGGAAGACACTCCCCGACCCCCAGAGAGGCCCCTCTTCTCCCCGTCCCACAGCCGTTTCCTTCAGGCTCAGGTCTCGAGCCCTCGCTTTTGAAGAAGTGATTTCACTGTGGGCAGTGACGTGCATCCTTAAGGCAACCACCTGCGCGGCTCAGTTTCACTCGCCAGGGCCGGAGGACTGCGGGGCATCGCCAGCCATGGCAACGGGCTGGCCCCACGGCCGCCCCGCTGGAAGCCCATTTCAGCTAGCAGGTAAGGTCTTCTCGGACCTTTCCTCTCCATTTCCCAGTCTCTCACTGCACCCCTTCACATCTTTCCTTTCTTACTCCTTTGACTTGTTATCCGTTCATTTTCACCCACATCTTTTATTTTCTGTCCCACCTTTCTTCTCTCTCCTGGGGATACTCTTCTCCCTCCCATCACCCTAGTCTCTCCCACCCCAGCCTGGCTTTTGCTCCCACTGCACCTCATGCATTTCATGCTCAAGGCAAAAAGTATTTAAATATACTGATTTTTTTGTTTTCTTTTTCCTGATGTGAATGTGTTTCCTGGTGTTAATGCTAGCTTGACCTGATCACTTTGAACAATCTATCTGCAATTTCCCAGGTAAACAATCTGTGAATCAGATACCTTGGTAGAGTAAAATATAACAATGCATCTGTATCTTACCAGGCTTTGTTGTTGTTCGATGATCTAAATAGAAGAAGGCATGGTATTAAAGTCTAGAAAGTGCCCTTGTTTTGTTAGAGTGAAGAGGTTTGGATTTTAAAGTTTGAGTTCCTCTACTGAAAATCATCCCAACATTTAACTGCTAAGAGAAAAGGAAACAACATTTGCTTCCATATCAAACGGCTGAAACTATTTTTCTCTAGCTCTAAAATAAGTGCCTTGCTTCTATCAAACATGACCTTACTGATTCAAAATCCAGGACTGAAACAGAAAGAGAGTGTGTTTTTTCCTGATTGATGCAGTTCTGATGCATGCCTGGGAAAGTTATTTAACAATCTGTGGTCCATTTTCAGCTCCATATACAGGGATAATAATATTTACTTCAAAGAGCAATTGTTAGATATTATTCATTCATGGTTGAAAGTCTACGTGAGCTATTTGAAGAGAAGGTGGAGTAAAAATGAAAATGAGTATTTTATGATCTACTGCTTTGCATGACTGCTGATACTACTACTAAGCAAACCCTGCCAAAGAGGGATTTCTGTGTTTTTTTCTTGACTGAGCTTTGCTAGTCTTGCAGGCTGCCTAACAAAGTAAATAAAAATGATTATCATCTGGGATGTGATGGTGCCGAAAGGCCCCTGTGAGGGATAGACTTCAGCGTGGCTGTGCAGAGAGGGAGCCCCAAGGTGTGATTATCCTCCAGGAGGACTCGTGTTCTTTCTGTTGAGATATTATTTAGTTGGGAGAAGTATGTAGGAAGGCAGTGTTACTTCTTGTAAGGGCAGCTGATAGAGGAAAAAAAAACAAACAAAAAACACAACAGATGCTTTTGGAGGAAAAAAACAGCTAGGAGTTGAAGGATCAGAGGCACAGCTGACAGCAGAAATCCTGAGAACTGCTAGCTCCATACATCTCTCTTTAGCAGATGACTCTTTAAAAGCAATTTTGATGTAAAAAATGTTAAGCATTTAATGAATTATATGTCATTTCTTAAAAATGTGTGTATTCCTTTTAAGAATCTATCTGCCGTCTAGAGCTAAGACCTAGTAATAAGTTGTGCAGATGCGCAGATGATATCCATATGATGAAGCAGAATCATCAGAAACTGCAACACTTAACCAGCAAAGAAAATCTAAGCTATAATTCTCCTAGAGGGGAACCTCCACAATAGCTGTAGACTTAAGGCACCAGGTCTGTCTTTAAATTATAGGCAAAAGTTGCAGGAAAGAAAAAGCATCTTGTCTGTGTTATTTGCTGGAAATGAATGCTCCCCAGCAGCAAGGAATGTCATCCCAGGAACTCCAGAAAACAATATAAACAATACAATATATAGGTATATACAACTATATGCATTAAAAGCATTATTCCAGTTCCTCATCTTCTTAACTTTTTCTGGTCATCCTAAAAAAGAGGTTGTGGTTAAAGAGAAGATTATCTAGCATACAATTAGTCTCGCTGTAGTGGATGAAGTGGGAGGGTAGATGGCGTCTGGGAACTGAGGCGGTAGTATAGTTTCGTGTTTTACAAATTGGAGAATTTTGTGACAAACAGACTTTCGATGACCTTTCTCATCAGGGGAAGTTTTCCATTAACAACGACTCCTGCTCCTTTTAGTTTAGTTGCACCATCTCTTACTAAGAGCTGTTCACGAGGTTAACCATGGTTTCAGGGCACCTGAGAGAAATGGAGCTGTGAGATGCTGACTGAGATCAGCAGCTGGCAAATGAGAGGAAAATTTATATCGGCAAGGACTGCAAACTCAGGCCCTAACAAGCTCTGGATTAGATTGTGGTGTGTCTGATTGCACAAAAACTATAGGATAATACTGTTAAAAAACCCCTCACAGAACAAACAGGTGTCCATTACATTCCTGTGGCGGAGACCCAGGAAAATATGAGATGGGCCAGCACACTTCTACTTTTTCAGGAGAAACCCAGAAATGCTTGGGACCCAGCCATCTGCAGGATCTGTCCATCTCCCAGCAATACACCGGTTTCCCTCTGACAAACCATCTGACAAACATTCCAGAGCAAGTTCAGGCACCGAACCCTGCCACTGGCAGGAAGGTGAAATCAATGAGCACCCCAGGGGGAATCAAGTTTGATCCTGACGATAGTCTCTTTCCTGAAACATGCAAAAAGCTGGGTGCAAGCCGTCTGTGAATACTGGATAAGGCCAGTACATGGTCTGCTTAGTCAGGGGAACAGCTGTGCCTAGCAGAACATATTTTCATGGTCATCCATCACCATGTATTTCATGGATCAGAAGATAAGGTATCGCTTCTGAAGTGAAGATTCCTGAAGGTGAAAGGATTGTACAGGAAAAGGGTTATTTTCCAATGGAAGTAAATGCAACTTCAAAATACGGGTGTTTTATTGCTTTTGGGGTTTGCCCCTATTTTCTTTCCCCTCCTTTTCTCCAGAAAATTCCTCAGGTTACCCATATTCCAAGCTACCGAGAAGCTGGAAGATGCCCAGAACACCGCCCACCTGCCAGGGCCACCCCCACGCCTCTGCCCAGCGGTGCATGTGCATGTGCATGTGCTGCTGGGGCTGCTCAGCGCCAGCGGGTTTGTCAGTGGAGCAGAGCTGTGGGCATCCTGCCCTTCTGCATCATCTCCTTCCTGTGCCCTTCTTATAATGACCCCAAAATAATATAGCATAGAGCACCTCTTGTTCACAGGTTTTGGAAAATGTATCTTTCAAAATATCTGAAACTTCATGGCATAAACTCACCCAGGTTTAAGATTCCGCAGTTAGCTGAGAAGCTGGTTTGGTCATTGCGTTGAGTTAGCTGTTCTGAAAATCTTCATGGAGATGTTTGCTGCGAGATGCGGGATGAAAAAGCCCAGTAAACAGCAATGGGGATGAAATTGGAGAGTAAAACATTTACAAAGAAAAAATATGGAAGAGCAGAGTGGATGACTGTTGAAGGCAGAAAGCAATTCCAGTCTTTTATAGTAACACTAGGAAAGGACAAGGGCTGTTTAATCCCAGCGATCACACACATTTAAAGGGAAAATAGGGGGAAAAAAATCAGTCCAGAGCCAACAAACAGTGGCATTTCTGAAATGGGCAGGAAGACCTTATTTCCCATATGGCTTAACCCTATTGCTGTTAATACAAATACATTTAAGAAGATGCTATAGGACTCTAAACTGAAACATGATGCAAAATGCTTCCTTAAGGAATCTCTAACCCTTCAAACACAGGCAATACCCTAAAAATTGCTGGTGTGTTTGAAGGTTAGACTCTTCTCCTCTATATTTCATGAGAAATAAGATAATAACAAAGCTAGACAGGCAGCTGGGTAAATGTTGTGTGTGTATTCCTCATCCAAAGGAAGGAATGGCTCCCTAATTTTTCTAAGGTGTTTCCACAAAAACTGCTGGAAAAAAAAAAATGATCAGGGTAAACAAACAGGAAAGCTAGCTTATTGCCTGGATATTCAGCTCTGTCACTGTTGTAAAAGTAAGACATTATTTACTCCTTTCTTTGTAGTCTACACTTAATTGTGTAGATAAGATTTCTAATGGGTGAGGTACAAGGGCTGTTATAGAAAGCGTTTTATTGCTACAACATACTCTTTAAGGACTATGTTGGATTTTATATTTGTACATCTGCTTGGAAATTGCTATTGTCTTTTAACCCTAACCTCATAGTGATACAAATAAGAACAACCGGGAGGGAGGTTGTTCATTTTTACTAAATTCGGTACCAAATACCAACTACCATTTTTACCAGATACCTTGGGTTCATTTTTATCTTTTCATATTTTGTAGCAAAACCATTCTCTCTCACTCTCCCTCTTGCTGCCCATCCTTCCCCCATACACAATTCAGGCCTTCTGTGTTCCCTCCTCACCCTCTTTTCCGGGAAAGGAACGACAATATACTATAATCAGTTGTGGAAACTGTTGTTTTTATTTAAAAGGGAAGTTTACAATACTAGGATGACGAGTAGTATCATTTCATTATTTGCTATCTTCTGTCTTCATTTCTCTTTTGCGTAGATCCTTTTCTCCTTGTTGATGAGGTGCAAGGAATTTCATACCTTTACCTTTAGCTACTTGAATAAAGTAGCCCTTGCTTGCAAGAAGTTAGTAATTCCACGAGTGTCAGTAGAAGTGCTAGAGTACATCAAGTAATGAGACTGGAGTACTTAAACACAGAGCAGTTAAAAAAAAAAAAAAAAAAAAAAAAAAAAAAAGGAGGAGTTAAAGCAAACAATAATGTCATTAGATGAGATATATCTGTTTGCTTTCCTTCAGGGCTGTCTATCCAGCTTTTCAATGGCACAAGCATTGTCTAGAGGACAGCCAAGAACAAGGACAGCCCAATGCCACTTTCTGGTTACTGAGAGACTTCTCTGGTGGCATCACACCAGCACTCCTTTACCCAGAGAGTTACACCTTTGTTCAGAGAGTCACGGAGGGGTTCAGGTAGGAAGAGACCTCTGAGGGTCAAGCAGGGCCACCTAGAGCCCTCGTCCTGCCCAGGACCATGTCCAGATGGCTTTTGAATATCTCTGAGGATGGAGACCACCACCATTTTGGGCAACCTGTGCCAATGCTCCGTCATCCACAAGGTGAAAAGGTTTGTGCTCATTGCCTCTGGTCCTGTCATTAGGCACCATTGAAAAGAGCCTGGCTCCAACTTCTTTGTGCCCTTCCTTCAGGTATTTATACGCATTGATAAGATGTGATCTGAGCCTTCTGTTCTCTGACTGAACTATCCTATCTCTCTCAGCCTTTCCTCATAAGAGGAATGCTCCAGTCCCTTAGTGATTTTTATGGCCCTTCATTGGACTCTCTCCAATATGCCCATGTCTCCCCTGTACAGAGGAGCCCAGCACTGGACACAGCACTCCAGGTGTGGCCTCACCAGTGCTGAGTAGAGGGGAAGGACCTCAACCTGCTGGCAATACTCCTAATGCAGCACAGGATACCGTTGTTCACCATACTTAGTGGGGAGAAAGGTCTGGGTGATGTGAGAGCCAAGAAGAAGCTCTCTTGAGAGGACGGAAGATGTGGGCAAGAAGCAGAAGAAGAACCAGCCACAATGTAGGCTCTTCCTCAGAAAGCAAGGTTGCCATGGTAGCTGAGGTTCACTGCCTTTTCAGCCACTTTTCAGACACTTCCCAAAAAGGGGTGTCCTCAGCAATCCCAGTTATTCTTTGTAAACTGGATCACAAGTGGCTGGAATGGCACAAACTGTGGGTAGAACCGCAGGGACTTCAGTGAGGTCCCTGCGAGCACCAGCCCAAGCAGAGAAGTCACTCCAGGCTCACGGTCTGGGGGGACCTGTGGGAGGGCTGCCATTCATTCGGCAGGTCCCATGCAAAGCAGACAAAATGAATAATAACAAGCAAAATAACAGTTCAGCTGTTTGAGCAGCACCTTTATCTTGGACTTACAGGGAAGGCAGATGGAAAGTTATCTTAGTGAAATGAAAGGCAAATACGGGTTTGAATACAAGCCTGCAGTCCTTCCTCACCCAAGCCCAGGTAAACAAAACCCAGAAGAGGCAGGACAGAGAGAGAAAACGGAGTTAATGTCTTGCTTGCTTCAGCCTTCAGCATTTGCTTCATACTAAGGAGATCATTTCTTTTTTTCAGATAAAACCCGTGAGTTACTGGCATAGACAGAGAACGCAAAAAAGTGATTTCAAAGCAAATCTATAAATTAAAGAGCAACATGGCGCTTGGGCCAGTTCATATTTGGCAAAGAAGCCTGCAACAGCTGAAGGGGTTGGGCTGCTCATAAATGTACCCAACCCCTCAGTAGCAGCAACTCATTCCCAGAGGAACAGCAAGTCTCACATATTCTGGAGGGCAGGTATATGATTAGAAAGTCTGAAAAATGATACAAATATACAAATAAGTCAGACTGGATTGTATTCGTCCTAGCTCAAATGAACGCTGAAATCACAATATGAATCACAGAGCATGACGTGGCTATCAGTCTGCAATAAAGTTAATGACATAAGTAGTCAATAAAATTGGGTATGTGCTATATCATGTGCAGAATGTGCCTGTGCTTCGTGTCATCATTAGCTTGTTTATACTACATAAGTCACTGAAGCAAACATATCTGTAAGTAATCAGTGAAAAAGCAGGAGTAGCTCTGCTGACTCCCAGCTACTTGTTCTGTCAGAGGAGGTTTTGCTCAATTCTCTGACAGAGGAGTGTAAAATACATCCCCAGTGTGATTCCTGATTTGAAATCTCCAGTCATCTCAATTATTCTGTCTTAAAATCTCTACATAATTTACAAGCTGGCTGCAATGAGCCATAAGCAGGACTGTCCTCCTCTAAGGAGAAAGGTACTAGCATTGAAACATTGAAAGGCTTCATTTTATCCAAAAGATTGTTTGCTGACATCTGTACCAAAAAAAATATGTTAGGACATTACAAGACAGAGAACAAATACTTGGAAATGATGGCCAAGTCATTAGATATACAAAAAAAAAAAAAAAAAGAAGACTAAATTCCTTGCAGCTGTTTTCATCTGGGACCTGGGTTGAGGAAAAGATGAAGAAAATGAAAAATATAGAAAATTAGTTGGTGGAGAGAGTCTTCCCTGCTGCGTGTGGCAAACTGTTGGATTAGGCAGGTCTTAGCAGTGATGTTCCCAAGGCGGATTGAGCAAACTTCTTTCTTTCTCATACATTGAAAGGGGATCTTTTAGATTCAGGCATAGATTGAATTTGGAAGGACTCAGGAAGCGAACTCCTTGGGCAGAAGCAGTGTGGTTTTACTACAGAGGCTGACATCAAGTGAGTAAGTTATCAAGGAGCAGAACCATTTGCTGGCACTTGCACTGGATGAATTAGAAATGGTTATTCACAGTGACAAGTTCGAGTTTAATCTCTTCAGTGGACAGACTTTTGAGACCACTATAACAAATAGGGGTATGACCTACTTCAAGATGTTCTGCTGAGTAGGAAGTTTTTACTGTATATGCATGAGTTGTTCTTGTGCAAAAAACACTTTTTTTTTTTTTTTCCAAAAACAATAGAACTGAGTCAGAATTCTATCTGAGCCATGCAAGGGTGGCTGAGGGATCTTCCCAGAAAGAGTCAGTATTTTTAAGCTTTCTGTCCAGAAAAAGTTTCCTGGAGACCCTGTGGAAGAAAAGAAAAAAAAAAAAAAAAAAACAAAACAGTTATCCGTCATCAATGATTTAATTAATGTAAGAATGATTTTAGGAGGATCTTTTGTTTCACCTTTCATTTCCTTAAGGAAAAGCAATGCAGGGCAGCCCTTTCGCAAGCGAACAGGAGCCAGAACTGGTGGAGTCGGTTACCGGTCGGGCAAAGGCCCCAGCACGAAGGGCCGGGTGTGAGGAGCGCCGAGCGGCGGGGCTGCGCGGGG
>JMFS01024677.1:0-10117 GCA_000699545.1 Podiceps cristatus | reverse complement strand
GGTGGGGGTGGTGGGAGGATGTTGAATTAAGACTGAATGGGGGTATTAGGCACCACAGAGACAGGATGAATATTTCTGAACACACAGGTCTTCATGAGACAAGTTCAGTGAACAGAAATCCACTGAGGGTTTCCAAAGGCGTAGCAACCAGTTGTGGCTCAGCAAGTCTCTGAAGGTAAAAATAGTAGAAGGCTGGGAGAGATATTTCAGGGAAAAACATCATGAGAATGCTCACCTCTTTTTTACTCCCCCTTGGATATCCACTTCAAACCCAGGGCCAGTAAGACCTTTGGTCTTGCACATTTTGGCTAGGAGGGGGTAGTGAATGGCTGGTGTTTTCACATATGGGATGAAAAAAACAGGGTTGTTGAATGCCATATGGCACCTGCTGACCAAAATAATGGTTCAGAATGAACCATTCACAAAAGACTGTTGAACACTAAAGGTATATCTATAATCTCTGAAATCTCTCTTGAGCCAACTGATAGTGTAAGAACCCCTTTTGGAATAAAGGGACTCTGCCCTTTTTGCTCTGTGGCAGTCTTCACTGATCTGATCCTCTAGGATTTACAGTACTTTTGACAGTAAGGAGGTAAAGCATCTTTGCATTGTCAAAGGTAAGCAGGTTGTACAGTGCATTGCCAGAGCACACACTCTGGCGAGCCAAAGTTGGCCCCTGTGAAACAGTCTTTGTAATAGCTCCAAAATAAAACTTCCTGTGCCTGGGAAAATGCAAGTCCTACTATCTTCCACCAGCTGCTGTTAACATTTCTCTGCATTTCACAAACAATTAAACAAAGCTCTCTTACAGGATGAGCAGAATTAAAGCCAGGATCTCGATAGTTAGGAATACAAATTAAAGAAGGTCAGGCTAGACATAGACTATGTTTTCTGTATTAGAAAAAGTTAATTAAGTATTGAAACTATTAACTTGGGTATATTTCATCATTGAATGCAGAAATTGTATAAATTATTTTTTTTTTTCCCTAAATTAGTAGAAATTATTGTCCATAGCTTGGAAGTCCTTTGGCTTACTTCACACTGATGGTCAGACAGGAACATATCAATTCTGTCTCTGGGGAAATTATTTATTTCTGTATCAGTCCCTTCATTATCAAAGATGATAAATTCTTTAATAATGTACTGAGCCTGGCTGGCATAGAGTTTACTTTCTTCTTAGCAGCTCATATGGTGCTGTATTTTAGATCTGTAACCAAAACAATATGTTAGCTATTGCTAAACAGTGTTTGCACCGCATGAAGGCCTTCTCTGTTTCTCACTGTCACACACACACACACCCCCCCAGGAACAGACTGGGGGGGGGCACAATAGGTTGGGAGGGGACACAAGCAGGCAGATGACCCTAACTGACCAAGGAGATCTTCCATGCCATAAAATGACATGCTCAGCAAAAAGAAATAAAAAGGAAAAGGGTGTGTGTGTGTGTGTGTGTGTGTGTGTTATGTTACTTTATCTTTTGCTCAGGAAGTGGATAGGCATTAGTTGACCCATGGAAGATGGTGAGTAGTCACCTTTGAATTGATTGTTTTCTTCTTTTATTTTCTGTCTTCTTCCACTTATCCTTCACTAATTACAGTTTTTGAATTATGATTTTTATTTTTTATCTCAGTCTCCAAGTATTCTTGCTTTTACTCTTCCTTTCCTCTTCCTTCATCCCACTCGGGGGGGAGGTGGAGGTGGGGGGTGTGGAAGTGAGCAAGCAGCTGTGTGGGGCTTAGCTGCCTACTGGAGTTAGTCCACAACAAATGGCATCAGTATTAGATTCACATCAAGAAGAGTACATTGTAGAAAACAGTGCAGGAAAGTCTTGGGCTTGAAACTTGCTCAAAATAGGCAGTAACCTTTGATTTTCCACTACAAGCCTGTGAAAAGGTCAGAAACATATCTTCTTTTTTTTTTTTTTTTTTAACTACTTCCAAGGTTTCAGAAAACTATCAACAGAGATACACTATTGTACATAAGGGTACTTGACACAGATGGATCATTTGCAGAGGAAGGACCAGCTCTGAGTAACAGGCTCAGAGCAGCAAAGAATATGCTGGATATGACACAAAGATGATGCAAATCACTGTTTCCCCACTGGAGTTAGGTTAATCCATGCCCTGAAGTGGTCAGACGGTTGGACTAGCTGATCGTTGTAGGTCCCTTCCAACTGGAACTATTCTGTCACTGAGGACAATGATGGCTGAAGGTCATAGCTCAAGAACTTGTATAACAGCAGTAACCCATGACAGAGAAGATGATGGCTAGAGTAAGGGGGATTTTGCATTAACTCAGTCTATGTAGGACTGCAACACTTTCTACCAGGGTGCTTTTTTTCCTAGAAAAGTAACTGGAATATTTAAACAAGCCCCTCGTGCAAAGATGTGTGGCAAAGATGTGTAGGGGTAGAGGGGCATGGAGCACTTCACCAGAGCTATGGAGTTGGAGTACGTTGATTAAAAGCCAGTTTAGAGAGAAAGAGTTATGAAAGTCATTTGATTTGGGTTTGATTTTGGCTACTTCCTACTGGGCACGAAAAACAATGTAAATGTAAATTAACATCGAACTAATGGCTTATACTTAAAGGAATTAAGCCTTGGGCTTCAGCAAGTGCTTGAATGGAACTATGAGATGGCAAAATTTACCTTGTAAAACGAAGGATTAAGAGGAACTGAGGGTCCAGAGAGATCATTAAGTTACAGGTGGTTTAAAGACCCAGCTATGTCAATCCTAGGAACTAACTCTGTGGTGTCTGGAAGCAGAAGAAAAACAGTGCAGGAATGTCAGAGCAGCTGAAGAAAGGCAGGTAAACTGCAAGAACATAGGCAGTGGTAGGCTAAAAATGAGATGAAAAAAAAAAAAAAGTTAATTATTTGAATAAATATTTCAGAAGGAAAATAGGTGTCAGACTGACCACAACAAAGCTCATAAAGGAAGCCTAAGTCTTTATTCATGGTTATTAACAACAGGCCTCTCATGTTTAGACCTTGCAGAAAGGACGCACTGCTCTGAATGAAAAACAAGACTCAGTAAAAGGTAAGTGACTTTCCGGAGACAGAATAGACTCTGATACAGAAGAGACATAAGACGATGGGAAAGAGAGTTTCCTTTTCATGGAATGTAGGGTGATCATGGGAAGGGCAGGATGCTACAAGATCCTGTCCAGACACCCTTGTTCTAAAAAGACAAGTCCAGTCTGAAGGCGAGTAGGGATGATGGGAGACCGCTTGCTCCTTCAGTGTTGTTAGCAGAACCTTAACACATGCTTGTATGGCAGAGGTGTCTGAGAATGCTAAAAGAAGCACAGCTTCTATCCCTATTTCCTGTGTCCCCCATTTTCCTCTCAAACTCTTTACTGGTGGAGCTTCCACTGCCAGAGGCTGGAAAGGAGGCTAAAAACTAAGCAGCCGAGAGATAAAGTGAGAGCACTGGGGGTATGAAAAGCAAGTGCAGGAAGGCAGAAAGACATCGCAGTTCTCCACCATCCTCACCGCACCAGGAGCTGAAAGTTGAATACAAAACAAGACAAGTGTTGTAGATGTTATTACAATCGACAGGAAAGCAAGGACCCCTTTTCCAGGGGGTGAGTGATGCCCTGAAGACACCCCTAACACTCCTAGCTTAGCCATAAATAGCCTCAAGTTTATGTTAAGATGAATCTATTGTCCCATTTAGCTCCATCTGCCCACTTGTATCCTCACAGCCAGGCAAGAAGCTCTTTGGCACAAGTATATCTTTAGTCACTTTTTAAAAGGATTTCTGTGTCTGGAAGGTTGTCTATCTTAGTAAGTCTATTAAGAGATGCTCCCTCTCCTTACAGACTTTGCTTTACACATATCCTTAGGCCCTCAGACTACAACAGTAATACTAATTCACATCTTTCTCTTTATATAACATATTTTTCAACCCCTGAGAGGAGTTTCCTTAGCAGAACCATAATACCTCATTGTAAAGATCACTCTTCACAAATTAACACAGTTCATTCCTAGCTATGAAGTAGTAAGGCTATCATTCTCTGCTTTGACACTAGAAATTTGGGGTTTCATTTATGTTGCTTCATGTTCCATTTCTGAATGGGCAACAAACATGTCTGCCATTAGAAATCAAACCCCTGAAGCTGAGCTTGAACGAGTCCTTGGCAGTGGTTTTAGCTCTCAGTACTTTCTCTTAACACAAACACTTTAATATAATCTCCTTCTGTTGTTACCTGGCTGAGCTTCAAGAAGAGTGGGACAGCCACTTAGCAAATGAGATATTTCTAAATAGAAAGAGAGAGGGAACAAGAAATCTGTTATCAGAGACAGCCCTGCGTTGCCTTTGCGATTAAAAAACTAATGACCCCATAGCTGGAGCCAAAAGACTTTATTGTTCTCTCCTACTATAAATCAGCCAAACCAAATATTCAGTTCAACTAATTATTATGCCTACAACCTACAGCAGAGTGCCTTATCAAACTTCCAGCCATAGAAGGTAGTCAGCCACTCTTTGGAGCCTCACAATGGAGCTTAGAGATGGACCTTGCAAAGTCTTCTTTCAACCATGTTAGATTATGAAGCTGTAGATCTGGGCTAGTAGGCCGGTACTGGACAAAGTCTGGTGTCATCATGGCAGGGTTAGAAAGCAGGAGTAGGTTCAACAGGAGATACGAGCTGCAAAATGAGTGCAGACAGTATCAAGCAGAGGAACCAGGGGAATCTTTGCTGAGATTGTATCTACAGGGTCATTAAGTCTTCATCCTGAATTGTCCACTCTCTACCAACATTTCCAACTCTTGGTATTAACTAACCAATATATTCTCGGCCACCTATTTAGCCATCCTGCAGTGCTGCTATCATTTTCCATTCAGTGACATGTGCCAACTGAAACCCCCCTCCACCAATCTTGCATGAACCAAAACCACATTTGAAATGTTCACTCCTTCTGAGGAAGCCCAGCTATCTCTGCTTCAGCCTTTCTGATGAGGAATTGCCCACAGAGCTTCTTTCCATGGATATCAGACATTGACATTCAATGAATGGCATTCAAACAGAAAAGCTTTTTCCAGTCTTGTTGTACACTGCAACTTTTGTTATGGAGTGAATTTTTCCATTAAAATCCTTTGCAATCCCATTCAACATGTATCCATCAAAATAAGAATCTTCACATCTTTCTGAAAACCTACCTGTCACTCCCACAAATAAAGTGTTGCCAAAGCCAAATCTCAGTATTTTCCCCCAAACTCTTTACTTTCCAGTATTTTTTTTTAAATCAAATTTATAGAAGACAATTTTAGTAGCTTTGTCAAAATGTCTGCAAGAAAGAAAGGGGAGATGTGCAGAAATAAAGTGGACCTTGCAGTTGACACCATCCCTTCAATGCATTGCTGTAAGATCTCTTTGCTATCCCAGAGCACTCTCTAGGGAAACATCACCTAAGAAAGTGGATTTCAGTGGGTTCAGGAAAGCGCAGCTGAGTGGAAAACAAATTTTGTAGACCTGCACAGCCTTGCCAAATGCACCAGTCTGGAGCTTAATGAGCTGCTGTAAAAGTCCCCTGAAGACTGTACTGGCCACAATGTCCAGAGCTCCAATTTCAGAAAAACAACCATGTCCTACTCATACCCTTGACCTCAACTTCAGATGAGAGACCAGGGTAAGAGACAGCAATCTCTGCTTCCTTCAGACCACACTTCCAAGAGTGACCCTACTGTCACCTCTTCGCCCATTTGAATTTGCAAGCCATTCACCATACACACTCTTGCCCTCCATTTGAGGTTTCAGAGTGACCCAGAGAAAGAAATAAGCTGTACATTAATTAAATGCACATCTGCTACAGCAAATATTGCTTCTGCCAGCACTGCAGAGAAATGATACAAAAGGACCCCAGGCCATTAGAGAGAAATTCACTTGATTTCCTTCCAGTGCTGCTGACTCAGAGCTGTCACCCCTGCTCTTGATCTCTATCTCTTTGGCTTGCCTTCTTGACCCCATCATTCCAGGGTTTCTGTCTGGCTCATTTTCAGCCTAATTCTCTCCTCCTTACTCAATGTCTGTCATACTCATGCCTGTCTCCCAAACACAGCAAGAACATACTTTTCACCCCTCCATCTTTGAACCCTTGAGTCCCTCTCTGCACATTCAAACTTTGATGGCACAGTCTGTTTCATAGTTTTAATGGCTGTACCATCCTGTTTCATTGGGTGAGAGGTATGTTAGTACATAAAAACAGGGCATGGACTCAGAAGTTAATTGCAATCATTAATATTTTTTAATTGTTAGGACACACTTGCTCTGGCATAATTAGAATGTCAATTAGCAGCCTCTCAGGCAGGTTTAGGAAGAGCACTTGCCAGAGACCATTCCCTGAAGGCAATGTGGGCTGGGAAAATGGGAGCAAATGGAGTTTAGTCATGTGGGTACAAGCAACACCTCGCCATTTGACCTCAGGGTTAGAGACCAATGCCTGGCATGTTTTATTTAGCAATACAGCAGTAGCCTTGCAGTCTAGTTTCTTCTGTTCCTATTGAAAACCATCTTGATATCTTTACAGTGGACCCATTTGCTGCTGGCTGTTGTCTTACACATCTGCTGTGATGAAGTATCCCCTTTTCTTTCTGCTATTGCACTTAGCCCTCATTCAGTTGTTTTCTGTTACAACTCCTGTATCTTCTTGAACACGTCGCCACTGGTCATGTCCCTCCAGGACCTGTCCTCAGTTCACCCTTTTGACATGTGTGGGCTTTCCTTTGATGACAAACACTCACTCGACATTTGTTTCTGTCTCCCAAACCTGTCAATTCCCAAAAGCTCAACTGGCCTCTGCCCAATTTTGCATTCATGTCTCCATGCAGGCCAGTCAGCAGCCAACTCTAACAAGAGGTTCACTTGTCCTTCATGTCTGGCAGACTCATTTCCAGACTTGTGTGACAAGATCAGAGAACAGCAATACTATTTTCAGTAGGATTTTCCAATAAGACCATACAAAAAAAAAAAAAAAATATCAGGCCTCAACTGTTTTCTCCACCCTTCTTTCATCATCAGTTGACATCTCCATCTTTCCTGGTTTATGCTGGGATGGAGCTAGTTTTGTTTTCAGCAGCTACTGTGTTTTGGATTTAGTGTGTGAAGAATGGTGATAGCATGCTGATGTTGTTGGTTGATGATGAACGATCAAGGACATTTTGCAGTTTCACAGGTTTTACTAATGTGTGGGTGCAAAAACTTGGGAGGGCACAGCCAGAATAGTTGATCCAAACTGGATAAAGAGAGTATTCCATACCATAGACGGCATGCCCAGTATAAGTGGGGGTCGGCCTATGGGCCACTTCATATTCCTTTCTCATTCTCTTCTTTTCCCTTTTTTCATTCATTTGGGCCATTTCATTCATTCGTTCAGCTCTTTGTTCCCCACCCCACCCCCCCTCTGGAACTTGCTGTTCTGGGATGTCTGTGGGGGAATATCCCTGCTCCCTGACTGCTGCTCGGGATGGGCTGTATTGATCGTCAGGTGGTAAGAAATTGTGTTCATTTTACAGAGTCTATTATCCTCATGTATTATTATTATTATTGGTATTATCATTAATACATTTTTACCTTTTTATTTGCTGTCCTGGTGAACTGATTTTATCTCAACTCATGAGTTTCTCCTCCCACCCTACTGGGTAGGAGAGGAGTGAGTGAGCGGCTGAGTGGCATTCAGTTACCAGCTAGGGTTAAAGCACGACACATCTTAGATGTGTACTGTAGCTCAGATGGGAACTGGATATAGCAGTTGTTGATTAGTGTCGTGGTTTAACCCCAAACGTAACCAGACCATGCAGCCTCTCACTCACCCCTCACTGGTGGAGTGAGGAGAATCAGGGAGAGACCGAGCTCGTGGGTTGAGATAAAAACAATTTACCAGGACAGCAAAGGGAAAGATAAAAATATATTCATTACAATAATTATGTATAAGGATAATAGAACATGTAAAATGAGCAATGCACTATTTCTAATCACCCGAGGACCAATAGAGCCCGCCCTGAGCAGCAGCCAGGGAGCAGGGATATTCCCCCACAGCCATCCCAGAACAGCAAGTTCTAGAAAGAGCATGAGGGAACAAACAGCCAAACAAACAGGCCCAAATGAAATAAAACAAAAATAAGGTAACAAGAAGGGAACATGAACAGAAAGCGAACTGAACAAGGAACCAGAGCCAGGGGGCAATGGCCAGCCCTCACTTACACAGGGCATGACGTCTATGCTATGGAACACTCTCTCTGGCCAGTTTAGATCCACTATTCTGGCTGTGCCCCTGACAAGTTTTTGCACCTGCACATTAGCAACGCTTGGGAAACTGCAAAATGTCCTTGATTGTTCAGCAGCAACCAACAACAGCAACAGACTCTCAGTGTTCTTCATGTACTAAATCCAAAACACAGGAGCTGCTGAAGACAAAACTAGCTCCATCGTGGCTGAAACCAGGACAATTAGAATCAAGGGCAGCTCTATGCATGAAATTAACACTGATACCTTAATGGCCTTTTCCTCTCTTAAAAATATCTGTTAATTGATTATCCTTTTTCTTCCATGGCCACAGTGGAACATCCTCTCTGTTGTTTTCTAAGCGTCTGAGGCATATCTAAATTCTTTGATTTATTCCTTTGCAGCATGTACCATCTACCTCTAGCATTTGGTCAACTTTTCTCCATCAATGCAGCTACTGCAACCTTTGCTTCTTTCTGAGGTCTTCATTCTCTTCTCGTTATATTTGGAATAATCATTTAGGAAAGAAAAACCTCTCTTGCCCAAAGCTTAATATTTGTCATCCAAACTCTTTAATGGCTTTTATTGTCTCCTTTTGCCTGCATCACCTTTTTATCTTCTCTTGCCTCGGCCTTCTGCTCCCACAGACCTAACCCCCTCTTTCTTTCTTAGCTGCTCTTTCCTGAATCATTCTCATCATATCCACCTCTTTGATTTCCCATAGGAACTTTCTGGCAGCATATATCTATCTATCTTTTTCATTAACAACATAAGAAATTTCACAGAAACACACAGTTGAAAACATTACTATATTATTATCTGAACCTGATTTGACTGAAAATCAAATCCAGACAGACAGCAAACCTGATGACTTTGTGTCAAAGGAGGCCCATGTTTTATTTCAAAATAAATACATGTTTATTTTTCTACATAAACACCCTGAAACTCCCAGTATTTTGACCTTCAGAGAGGTATCTCATCTGCATTAGAAACAAATTCACGTGGAAGCATTTTCTAGGTTCTTTTTGAAATGAAAACACAGGCTTATGCTTTTCCTCTACTGCTATTTATATCTCATAAGCTGCACACCCTAATTTTTCATGTTATGCACCTGTTTTCATTTCATATTTTACTGACAATTTGTATGACACTGCAAGGATTGTTTGTGAAGATATGGAGTGATTAAGATTCATTATTAATTACATCAATGTATTTCATGATGCTCAATGTATTAAGTGACAGAAAGGTAAACCACCTTCTGGTGCTGTTGTTTCAGAAACAGAGGTGTAGTAGGGAAAATGCAGACTAATACACTCACATCATCTCAAGATTCATATAATTTTTGTTTTTCCTAGCACTGCTCTTGTTCTTCATGGAAGTGAAAGAACAGCAGAGTAAGATGATGAGCAGAACGGCAGTACAGCAAGCAGTGAAAGCAAACAGCATCCACTAATGAACACTAGACGCTAACATACAGTAAGACAACCAAGCCCCATGGCAAGCACAGAAGCCTGCCCATTCATAGCTAAACAGCAATAACAGCTATGAATTAGATCTAGCACATTCCACCTGAGTCGCTCATTAACTTGAACCCTTCAAACCCCACACTGAGTGCCAAAACGGACGGTCGTGGTTTAACCCAGCACCACACAGCCACTCGCTCACTCCCACCCAGTGGGATGGGGGAGAGAATTGGAAGAGTAAAAGTGAGAAAACATGTGGGTTGAGATAAAAATATTTTAATAGGTAAAGCAAAAGTCATGCACACAAGCAAAGCAAAACAAGGAAATCATTCACTGCTTCCCACGGTCACGCAGGTGTTCAGCCATCTCCAGGCTGAACGCACAGTTAGATGTTGTCGCACATAACGGTTACTTGGGAAGACAAATACC
>KL260708.1:6305-48301 GCA_000699545.1 Podiceps cristatus | reverse complement strand
GCTCGCGTGGGGTGGGAGGTGAAGGGAGAAAAGCGGCTTTCCAGGAGACCTTACCTCTTAAAGGAAGTAAAGGAAACGCCCAGGTGCCTTGGTTCAGGCTGAGGCGGGGCGACACTCCCAGGAGAATGACAGCAGCTTCCTTGGCGCTCCCTGTCCTCGGCCGCAGAGAGGCAGAACAATTTTCTCTCTGGCTGGAGCTAGAGTTGGGCCAAGGTGGCGTCGGGGTTTCACGGGGAGTGGTCCGGGTCTGCCCGCAGGCGCTCCCGGGCGAGGGGAGCAGAGCGGGACGAGGGCGGCTTGCTTTTTCCTTGGGCAAAGCTCAGTTCGAAGTAATGCTCTTCTAAGCAACCCCCGAACGTGTTAGGGCAAAGCCTTTTAATGGGGCGCGTTTACGGTTTTGGAAGGAGGGGTGGGATGTAAACTCATGTTAGTAATCGCTTTTTACTCGGATTTCTTTCTCCTGTTGAGAAAGTTGGTGATAAAGGTGAATCATGCCATATATTCGTGGTTTTTTGATGTATGTAGTTACTCATTAAAAGTCAGATGAGACACAGGTTGGTGAGTTAATTTATCATAGGAAATCTGCCAATTTAAAATTGCTTTTTTATTTTGTAAATACTGAAAACCTGTAAGAAAAAAAAAATGTGGTCTTTAAAAATGTCCTTTTTGAAGGCATTTATGCCTCTTCGGTATTTTTAATTTAATAATTTAAACATCTTAGCATGATAGGGAAGCTGATTTTCTTTTATTATCCAGAGAGAAATGTAAGATAATACAGACTAGTAAAGGGAATGACACCTCATTTTCACCTGAATAATTACTGTACTACTAGTGGAAGAAAAACGTTGGTTGAAAACATCTAATTTCTAAAGTCAATGTCTAGTTTTGTTTTCTCATTGTTATAAAATGAACAATACAAGCTACTGTTGTCAGCTGTATCGTTGCAGTTCACAGTGTCTTAGAGTTCAAGCTAATGGACCTGCAGAGTTGAAAAACTTGTTATTTATTTATTAAATATCCTAAAATGCTTCTCCCCCAAGGATTTGGGTTCTTATCCCAACAATGTTCAGTCTGGGAAGCAGAATCTGAAATTATGTGTGCAGTTCATAATACTTTTAATGGCTTAAATTGCTGGCGTTGCTCATCAGATGGTGGTAACTTGCTCTCGGTAGCAAGGACTCGCTGGTGCGTAGTATAAATTCCTATATGCCGGTTCCCAAACCGCTTAGCCCCTCTATCAGGTTAGCGGTTTCTGCTTGTTTTTGTTTGGTGCCATATGTTGTTTAAGGCTTTGCCTGGTTGTTAGTATTGACTTGTTAGTACTGGTTTTTATTGCAGTTATAAACCTGAAGTAAACGGGAGGAAAAAACCTGGCAATGTCTTCTGATGTGTCAGAATATACTATTGGGGGAGTGAAGATTATATTCCCTTGCAAGGCTTACCCTTCTCAGCTTGCTATGATGAATGCTGTAAGTAGAATTTATATTAACATTTGCCAAAGTAATAGCTTATGTTTTCAGAGCCTCTGATATCTTGAGAATTGCAGTTGTAATATAGGTTAATGTTGTTTGTGCTGTACAAAGATATCTGGCCCGTGACTAGGGAATGCTGAAGTACATTTTGGCTTTGTGAACGTTTATGCTAAGGAACAACTTATGTGTTATGTAATATATATGATTATTTAACTAGATGTACCATAATAGAAACTTTATGTAATTCTGCAAGTATATAAGGACGGGATGATTTAGTAAAACATCTATCTTTTAAAGAGAATATAATATTTCAGTAAGTTTTTACTTTTTGGAGAGCTTTTAAAAATAAATTATTGCACTTTACATTTAAATATTTTTAAACAGTCTTACGCATTTTTAAATATTTTTTTCTCTGTGAGGCAAATGGTTTGGTTGTCTAACAGAGGTTTCCAATGTTTTGGTTCTGTAAGACTGAAAGGATTGCTGTTAGCAGGTAAGTATTTCACAGCCCTCATATAGGAACCTCTGAGTGTTGCTAATGAGGCGTGTTCCTCTTGAGAGATGCAGCTGAGGCTTGTTGACCTGTTGTTATTATTAAAGGTGGTTGGGGACGGGTGGTTTTGATTTTCTTTTTTTTTTTTTTACCAGACAGCAAGTGTCCTTATCTCTTTTTAGAAGTTATTTCTAGCTTTTTCAAAAACATCCTCTTTGTTGTTTGTTTGTTTGTTTTTTTTTTTTTTTTTTTTCCCTATTAATTCTGGTTTTTGTTCCTGTTATTCTCCTTAAAGATTGTTAAGGGCTTAAATAACAGGCAACATTGTTTGTTGGAGAGCCCTACAGGAAGTGGCAAAAGCTTGGCATTACTTTGTTCTGCATTATCATGGCAGCAGTCTCTGTATGGTAAGTTGTCTTAATGTCTATTTGTCCAGTTTTTATTACCAAAATATGTTATAATGAATTATTTTTGTTGTTTATCAGCCTTTAAACATTTGGTTTCAGGAAACTAACCAGGTCTTCGTCCACCATTATACCTATTGCTTTATTGGCAACGTAAAACAGTAATGACCAGCTGGATTTAGATATCTCTTATCATAAAGGGCTGTTGGAACTTTGAAAGAAAATACTCGTGGATTGTAGTTATGTGTATTGAATTGAAAAAGAGGGGTATTATTAATTTCTGCAAGTTGTTTATAGTCCTTTGCATCACAGTTCTTCAAAGGGTGATGATGGTTGTTCAGACTTTGTAGAGACACAAGGTTTACAACTGGTACCTACGCAAAAGCTTTCATCTTAACTGTTTTGCAAGTCTAGTTCTCGTGTATAGTCTTGAGTAGTTTTTAATGGAAGACAAATGACTGTGTCCTTTAGAGAAATCACTGCTTACATCGTCATGCGAAAAGGAAGACAGAAAGCCAGAGGCCTCACCACCATGTCGCTGCACGTGTCATTCCCAATCCGAGCGCGACAAGGCTGCAACAAGGGTGAATCATGGTGCTTCTTGTTCTTTTAATAATTATGAAACGGAAAGTTCCATAAAACCTGGAAGCCCACTAACAAGCACAGGTAACTTCATACATAGGCAGGTAAAATTCTGTTCTGCAAGTAAAATATGTAGCCAGTGATGTAAACTTTTTTTTTTTCCTTTCAAGTCAGGGACATTTTTTACCATCATAATAGCAGAGTACTATATGATTATGCCTTGCATGGAAATCTGTATGGAAATGGTGGATAATGGGTCTAGAAATGTCTAATACTATTTTTATAAATAAATACACATGATGTAGCAATGTTGTCCTTATTTAATGCATTCCTAGTGGTGGACATACCTTTTATTTTACTTTATTTTAAATTACAGAATGTAAAGAAAATGAAACGCTAGCTTCAAAATTGTCTGCCAAAAAGAGGTTATCTCAACATGACAATGAAAACGATGATTTTCAAGTAGACAGGAAAAGGATTCGTCCTTTAGAAACTGAGCAGCAGGTGAGCAAAGTTTATTGGCAGTAAAACAATCCAGATGTAGTTCAACAAAGCTGTCAAATACCAATCAGCACTTCAGAGGAGGGCAGAGAGGAGTTGAGTCAAGTCACAGTCAGAGTTTAGATTGACAAGTTTTTGTTTATTGTTACTTGTTACAGAGGAGTCCCTTGTTGAACTGAATTGTTCATGTCCTAAATTATATCTTGCAAATTTAAACACCAAATATCCCCAAAATACATTTATCACCAGTTGATCTGTAATATTAAGTCAAAGTATGAGATTCTAGAGGTGAAAGTGCTTTTGCAAAATACAAACAGTAGCGTGAATGTATTAGAGTTCTGTGTTACATCCTGTCAAACATTGTTCTAGGTGGAGTAGAACTCCAGTATTGGCATCGCATGACTTAGTACTTGTTTTCAGATGTGCACTGTAAACAGCTTTTGCATTGCTTTGGAGTGTTGCTTAGATGGTTACTTTTGTTTAAGTTTAGATCAACATGGCTTGAATTCACTTCTTGTTTTAGTTATAGAAATTTTCTGCTTATATCTATATAGTATTATAATTTCTATCAGTTTTGTAACAGTAGGAAGTTAAAGGAGAAAATCTCAGCAAAAATTACAGGTATTTTGTTACTGAATTTTGGAATTAAAGCTTTATAGCTTTTCCCAAGTGACTTTTGCATGACTCAGATTTGGTTGAACTGTTAAAGCTGTGTTACTGAAACAGTCTCAGTGGAAAACACCTGAAACAAAGTCACTGCTGGTGTAAGCACATACTTCCGTCCAGTGTATTTGAACACAGTACTTTTTTTTTTTTTTCCCCATAAGGTTAGAAAACGTCATTGTTTGGCAAAAGGAGTGCAGCTAGTTGATTCTTTAGAAGTTTATCATCAGAGAAAAAATGGAGAGCTGATTGTTCACTCTGAAAAAAATGTGAAAACCACTCCTTTTTCTCCCAAAACAGTAAGTAATGCAGTAATATCTTTTACATCAGGACTGTTAGTTCAAGAGCAATTTAAAAAAAAAAAAAATTAAAAAGGCTATGCATGAAATGCAGCTTGTTAATATAGTTTTAGAAGACACTGTACTTCCAGCTGTGTTACAGAATGTAAAGGGTCCCAGGTATCTAAGTTGCTTTAAAGAAATATGTTATCACTATCAATAGTGAGAACTGCAGTGGCTTTTACTCCTAATGGTGCTAATCAACATGGTTTGCAATGTGTGAATTATTTCTGTGACAGTTGTTCTGAACACTGGGTTGAACTCTTTTACACTGTGGTTCCCCAGTAGGACAGAATCTGGCCCAGCAATTCAGCCTGTAAACTTTCAATATATGACAGCAATCATAGAGCAGGCATAGACCTGTGTGTTAGATTCCAATTTTTAGTAGATTTGTGACATTATGGAAGAACTTGAAACCAGAACCATGGAAATTAAATGACATCAGAATTTGTAGATTTTGTTCAACTTGCCATTCATTGTTTTGTGGCATATGTAGTAAACAAAAGGCAGCATTTAATATTAACATGTGTGCCTTTTAGACCTTAAAAAAGTAGTATGGAGAAAGTTGGAGCTGATCATTACAATATGTTATAACAAAAAAAAGTAATTAATATTGCACATGATTAAGAAGAGAAATTCTGTATGTTACTGTAATAGATTTAAGTCTTGTTTTTGTTATGGGTGGGGTTTTTTTGTTTGGCTTTTCTATAGCAGAAGTATTACATAAAAAGTTGAAATACAAATATGCAGCTGTTTCTGCAGCTCTCTGCTATGCATTTTCTGTTGTTAGAATCTTATTGATTTCTTATGAAAGTTTGCTGAAGCAAAACCAGTAGAAGAAGAAATCTGAGGCAGTAGAGATGGATGTCAGATCCCAGGTTAGGTTTGTGATGTAGTTCCCATGAATGCTTCTCAAAGGCTGTGACAGAATAGTTCTTGTCAATATCAAGATACAGGGGCACACCATGAAATCATGAAATTGTGTGACAAATGTAAGAAAGGAAATAAGGTCTGACCTTTCTTTCCTCAGTACAGAAATCTACCGTCTTCTTTCAAAAGGCAAAGAACATTCTCCCTTTCCAATATACTTTTTTTTTTGATATTGTTTTATGGTAATACCCATCTATAGGTAACTCAGCTTCTAAGTACAGGCTTTTATCTGCGTGTTTGGAAATATGCTTGGTTTCAACAAGCACTTTAATTCTCTTTCCGCTTCTTTTTATGTCCTAAATTAGCTTCTAAATCAGTGTACGTTTTAACTTCAAGAGCTGTTTTCCAGTATACTACGCTTTTGCAAACACAAAAGCAGCCAAACGCTCTGGTATTACTTTTAAGACAGTGGGAGTTAAATCTTTTTTTGACAAAAGTGAATCTCTGTTCTAGGTCATTTGATGGGAAGTAATTTTTATTAGTTTTGGAAAGCTCTGTAAATTTTTGAGTAGGATTTGAAATGCTTTGTGCCACTGAACTTCAATGGGTAGTTTGAAATACAAAGGCCAGCAGAGTGTGCTGTTGATTTTCAAATAAAAAGACCTTTCTTCCTTCCTGGATTGTAAAATTTGCTTTGGTACTTTGGTGTGGGTACCTGAAAAACTTGATTTATGACTTTTAGAAATTTTGTGTAGCGAGGAAACTGAAAACTTGTAGTACAGATTAACTGTTAAATAATATTGAATCATAATCTGATTTTCTAAGAAAACTGTCCATCTTTGTAACAGTAGTTCAGCTGTACATGTGTATTATAATGTGCTATCTATTGGTCTGATAGTACAGTACACCAGTCAACTATACTGTTTACTACTACTTTAGAAAGAAGTCAACTAAGAAGAAATAAGTGTTTTATTTCTGTTAAAGTGTCTTTTTAAGAACAAAAGGAGTGTTTATTTAATTGTTAAAAAGTTTCGTTTTAAGAATGATAGAGTAAGGTGTTATTTTCCAGTGATGAACTACTTTAGCATACTGAGAACTTGTCTGGTATCAAGAAACAATTGCAGAAAGTAAGGCCTTTTTTGTTGTTAGTAGTTCTGTGGCTTAACTCTGTTAAGTTTAAGACATAAAGAGCATCACAGCATAGACTGTTAGGTATAAAAATGCTTTTCTAGCGTAGCTTATGACATGAAGTCAACTGAGGTTGTGTTCAACAATTATCATAATGGACTATTTAGGATGATACAGTAACGCAATAAAATATTTTCTTAAAGAGATAACCCTCCCTTTGTATATCATGTGTTTTACTGTAGTCAATCCTGTGCTTATAGTAAAGTGAATTCCTTGTCAAGTATTCCTTTTTGTAGCCCAAGAGAGAGGGGATGGGCTGGTGGTTGGAAGGGCGTGAGAGGCGCTGCCCGGTGTTGCTGCCTCAGGACACCTGTGGATCCGGTGGGTGAGGATCTTCTGCCCAGGGTGACTGCCTGTGCTTAGCGGCTTGCAGTCCAGAGCCTGGGAATCCATTTCTCTCCTTCTGCTGTTAATTCTTGCAAGAGAGGGCAGTTCTAGTGTGAGTTTAAATGAGAAATTATACCCTTACTGTACTCTCTTGATTACTTTGGTTGAAGCATATGGTCTGAGAAACTGGGGCGGCTGGGTTAAGGAATCCCCATTTATACTAGGTAAAAAAAGTAAACAGTAAATGGAGAGTAGTGTAACAAACACTTGGGGTATCAAAAAACAACTGTGAAAAGAATCTGTCTTAATGTGCTAGCCCATTGCAGTTTAACATATTGCTTACAACCCTCACAATGGAGTTTGAGTGACTTCTGTTACACATTCCAGGAGACTGGCAGCCTGTTACAATCAGGGTCTGGACTCCAGAATAGGCTAATTTACCACGATGGGATGAAGAAAGTTGTGGATTTGTATTACACGCTCTCACCCGACACCGTATCTGATCCTTTTCTTGCTGATTGACATTTTGAATGAGCTCTTTGAAGCAAGTTCCAGCTTAATTAAAACGTTTGCTTGGTTAGCAGTGATCTGTGAAAGCCTGTGATAAATATTGAACCGGGTTCACCTGCTGGTTACTGTGAGGGGGTAAACAGCTGCTTTGTGTACTTTAATCAAGAGGCTGCAGCAGCAGCAGAATACTGTGCTGTTTGAGAGCTTATAAAGGACCAGTTGAAAAGCTCTGGTAATGTCACTGCTGATATCTTACTAGATTGTGCTTGTGTGATATTTCACACACGAGGTATTCGCTGCTGTATCATTTAGATGGCTTTGTAACTGGGAAATGTAGATGAAGATACGAAGAACTCCTCTTATCTCTTTGTGTTTCAAAGATCATAGCCTCAGAGTTTGTTTAGCTCTATATTATGCGTAGGACAGGTTGGTGGGCTTCATTATTCTTCTTTTAATTGGACTTCCATGTTTTTGCCATATAAATATTGATGTGATAGGCTGTTTTATCTACCCCCTGACAGAAGTAAAAACAAGCTGGATTAGCCTAAGGTCCGTATAGTCGGGTATCTGATCGCTAACAGCATCTGTTACTGGATGTTTCTGGTTAAATACTACAGAAAGTAGAGGAGTATCTTCCCCCCCCCAAAGGAAAATCACTGTCCCAGATTCAAACAGCTGAAAACAGATTTAGTTCTGAAGCCAGAGGTATTATGAAAGAGTTTTCTATTGTCTGAATACTATTTCTACTTAGCCTCCCCTTCAATTCTTTCATGAATAAATTGAAATGTTTTCTAATTTTATTATAGTATAACCAGTATCTCTGTGTTACGAGTCTAAAAACTTGTACTTTGAGGCAACACTGCTATGGGAACTGCCATTCTGACTTACTGACTTACCACGTTATTCAGCTGGAGAGTATTCTCTTTCCTTTTGCAGTAGTAATGGGAGATTACCACCACATTAGATTTTTTAATGTGATCTTGATAGGAAATTCTTTTACAGAAATATAAAATTAAAATAGTTTGGTTTTAATAAAATTTAAAGATGGACAAACCATTTTTTAAGGATAACAAAGAATTCAAGTGCAAATTGACACAAATAATGTGCAAATAACATGAAAAAAGCAACTTTTAAACTATGTTTTAACCATTTTCTTAAAGTTTCTCTTCAGTATAAGAACCTTCTAAAAAGATTTTATTTATTTGTGTATTTTGGGCTAATGGTGTCTGTGGCTTTCAGAAATGTTATGACTACTGCAGGCAGTCTTATACTAGTTACTATAAAATCAGTCTGAGTTTACAACTCTAACATTTGGTTTTTTGTGGGTTTTTTTGTTTTGTTTTAAAATCATTTTCCAAAGTTAAATGTAACATTTTAAAACTGGAATACTGGGTGAAGTGCTTCCTAAAGCCAGTATTATACCAACTTGAAACCTTTTACGAAAAACTTTTAAGGCCACCTGTAAAATACTGTAATTTATAAGCCTTACACATAAGAACGCTCTTGTAATTCTTTTATGAAAATAAATATATCTGGTTTTTTTAAACCCATCATAGAAGACCCTTCTGTTCATGTTTATGTATATATTTATTTGAAATGCATTTTCCTGTTAGAGCAACTTTTTCAAAATAGCTGCCTGATTGCTCCTAATATTTTTCTATTACTTTTATTTGGCAAACTAAATGTGAAGCTTAGCATTAGCAGTGAAGTCTTAATGATACGGTATCATCTTTCAATTCTGTCTATTCTTTTTACCTCTGAAAATACAATCTGACTTGAATTAGGATTAGAAGATAAATGTGTTCCTAAAGGCCCTATACAGTAAGTCAACTGCTTATTATATTAATTGTTAGCATGGTAACGTGGTTTTCATTAGTTCAAAGAGCAGAATACAATATAGATGATAGAAATATCAAGGTACAATTTGCATTGCAGGTTTCTGTGTGAGTACAAACCGAGTTGAGTATTGCCACATATGTAACATATACCATATGTCAGCTGTTTCCTGCTTCGCTGTTGACAAGAGCCCCATTCATAACTCTTCTTTTTATCCTTTCAGTGAATAAGTAATTATTCAATATAGAAGGCAGGATATTTGGAACTGGCTATTTAATGTGGCAGCACACCGTAATGAAATCCGCTGTTACTGGCAACCTGAGAGGGGAATGTAACAATTCCAGCATGGGTGTAACTTTATCTGCTTTGAGGGCCTGTTTATTTGGCACGTCAGTGAACCTTTTATCCCAGTGAGTGACAGCTCCATAAGGGTTACATTTACATTCATTCTATCGTGTATTGTAATATTTAATGGCGGACAAGGCTGAGTGGGACTAAGGGTAACACGAACTTGCTTTTCGTCAGAGTGGAGGCTAAAAGACAGCTTGATCCCCAGAGTTGTGGTGTAACACATGGCATGACTTAGCATTTGTTTATAATGGATAATCTTACTGATTACAATTAAAAGGGGAGGGAGGAGTATTTGAGACGGCAACTACATGTTGTTACTTGCACTGTCACCTGAAAACCAAATACAAACTCTTTTACACTAGAAGATTTTTTTTTTTTTTATGGGAGGTGTGTGTAGACATGGGTACTCATGAGTTATTTTGCTTTCCTTGTGTATTTTCACATGAATTACAATTTCATGACGGTTGTTTCACTATATTTGAAAGATGGTGATTCTCAAGAAGAAAAAAATTGGCTTTTAACACAATTTTACAGGCTTAGGTTCTGTTTAGAATTATTCCCTGTTTTGTTTTTTATTCTCATAATTGCTAGATTGCCTTTGGCATAATGGTATGGCAAACATGTTTCTAATGGAGAGTATATGATCTGTTTTATCTGCAAACAGATTTCTTTTGCTTGCTTTAAGGAAAAATGTACTCAGTATTTTAATTTGGGTGTCTGGTTTTGTCACTTAAGCTGCGGGACGCTTCTTGTTCTGTTATGCTGGAGTTTAAATGTGAAAAGTTTATTTACATTATTCACATGTGTAAATACTCCACTGGAATAATAATTCTTTCCACAGTTGGGTTATGATCTAGTGATCACTAGATAGAACTTTAAGTTTTTTAAGATTTTCAGGCATGAGGACGTGGTATGTATGCTTTAACATTTTTAAACTTTGCAGTTTGATAGGCCAACCTGTTGATTTAACAGGCCGTCTAGAACTATCCTAGAGGGCATTTTCTAAATAGAGCATAAGCAGATTGAGCATGTTCATCTTACCATGTGATTTTGTTAATCTTTTTTTGTTTGGGGTTGCAGTCCTCTGGTCCCTGCACTGAGTGTTCCTGTTCTTCTGGAAGAGAAACTGATAAAGATACTACTAACACAAAGAAGAAAGAAAATGGAGATCGAGCGTTCATTCCCAAAATATTTTTTGGAACACGAACACACAAGCAAATATCCCAGATCACTAGAGAGTTGAAGAGAACAGCGTATTCCAGTGTCCCTATGACAATTCTTTCCAGCCGGGATTATACCTGTATTCATCCAGTGGTATCTAGTAGTGGTAGTAACAGGAACGAAATGTGTGTAGAATTGCTGGAAGCAAAACATGTAAGTAATTTTGTTTCAGAAAATGAGCATTTATTTAAACATATTAAAATGAAAGTTAGTCAAACAGTTGGAATAAGTAACTTTTTTTACTACTTTATACTATTTTGGTTAAATGCCTCTGGTAATTTGGTTTAAATTAAATATTAGTAGTTAGAAAATGTTGATATATGGTGTCAATACTGAAAAAAAAAAAATTATGATAAGAATAATATTTATGACCGCTAGGTTAATGTTCTTACTAAGACTTTTAAATTGTCTTTGGTTTTATAGGTGAAGAAGAAAGAAATGTCCTTTGTGATCTACATTTTTAGGAACATGGATTTGCCTGTTTTCTTTCTGGCATGATGTGTTTTTCATTATTGTCCAACATAAAAAGTAGCTGTTAGAAATGCTTCCGGGGAATAAAATCAAATGCGCATAACAACTTGGGATTTAAACTTACTTGGTTTTCATTATTTTTTGTAACCACTAACTTTCTGTGCTTATTTGCTTTTAGGGCAAGTCCTGTCTTTACTATCATGGTGTTCATAAACTCAGCGAACACCATGCCCTACAGTCTGCACATAGGATGTATCAGGCTTGGGACATTGAAGATCTAGTAAGCCTGGGAAAGAAGCTTCGTGCCTGTGCATATTTTGCAGCCAGAGAGCTCATGGTGGGCGCAGATATTGTATTTTGTCCTTACAATTATCTTCTAGACCCGCAGATACGGGAGAGCGTAAGTATGTTTGTAAGAAGATTGCAATAACTGAAGTCAAAGGGAAGCTGGAAACATAATGTTCAGCGGCTACAGTCAACTGGAATCCAATTTATATCCAAAATATTATCTACAAAGTAACTTCTGGGTTAAAGAATTTTTTTTCTCTCTCTCACTACCTCTCCCCTGCCCTGAGCATTTCTGATTCCAAGTACTGCTTCCACTGGTCTCATACTCGAGCTGATCAGTCACATGTGTTTTTCAATCAATGGAAAAGAAACGCTTGCAAACTTCACAATTGTTTGGTTTATGGAGAATGTAGTAGGTTCAGGTTATGTTCATCCAGGCTGAGATAAGGCTTCCCCTTCCCACACCCCCCAGTGTTAGTTTCTAGGTTACAGAAATTGGATCAAAAAAAGCTAAAAACTTTGTTGCTTACACCATGATCCAGAATATGCACTATTTTAAACAGGATCCTGTTATTTGTTGCTTTTCATTATGTCTTTCACTGTTTTACTAGATAATATTTTTCTTTTTTAGATGGAAATTAACCTAAAAGGCCAAGTAGTCATTCTAGATGAAGCCCATAATATTGAGGACTGTGCTCGGGAGTCGGTGAGCTACGGTGTTACAGAAAGTCAACTAAAAGCTGCTCGAGAGGAGCTAGATTTCATGGTCAATAACAACATCAGGCAGAAAGATCATAAGCCTCTGCGGGCTGTGTGCTGCTCGTTGACAAAGTAAGGCAACTCTTTCTAATTCCATTATATCAAGCGGTATTTTTTTAAAATTACATTTAGATTCCTTTTGCTGATGCAATTTATTGGTTACTATGTTGTATCAGATAAAAAGAAACAGAGGTATACTTCAAACTATGCAGTCCCCTGATTTTTGTTCGTTTGAGGAGTTTAGAGGGGTTTGATCTATTTAAAGAAATACTCTTGTCATAAAGGGAGGCCTTGAAATTCTGTTTTGAAGAGTTGTGATGCTCTTGAATGAGACGCTGATCTTCATGGGACTTTCTGTCCTAGACTGTGAAGTTCTGTCCAAAAATTTTACCTAAGATAAATATTTTTTATCTTTCACGTGTTTATATTTGCTTATTTGACAAATAGTAATAGCATTATTTTGTCAAAGCATTAAATAGTTCACGTTTATAAAATGTTTTCGGGGCCTTGGACAGGAAGTGTTTGGAACAGCTTGGAATCTGTTCTTAAAATCAGATTGGAATCTGATTGGAGTCTATTTGGAACAGATTCTTCATAGCTGAAAGTGAATTTATCAGTCATGTCCTTTTGTTTTCCCCGTAAAACAACTTGAACTTGGCAAAGGGGTAAGGGTCTGAAAAACTGGGTTATGTGCAAATTCTCAGAAGGGACATGTTGAAGTCTTCAGAGGGTTCAGGTAGCAAAACCAGAATGTGCACTATCCTCTTTGAATTTCTGATTATTCTCAGACAGAATTTGTCAATGCAGAATTGCTGATCATTCTTCCTGCACTATGACAGTAGAACGTGGATTTAATGATTTGCTTTTATACTGAAATCGGAATCAAGGATGTGCTGAATCTCTTAGTACCTGCCTTGTTGGACACAAGGATTGTGAAGCTCAGTGGATAGAGAAATATGGATGATTGAGGGAGTGATTTTGAAAGCAAGAGTTGATCGTTAAGGCAGCAAGAACCTGAAAAAAACAGAAAATGTTCTCCTTTTCTCTTCTCCTTTCTCTACCCATAGAGTAAAAGGTGGTAAGAGCAAAAAAAGTAAAATCCAGAAACTATGAAGACAGAACTGCAAGGGGAAGGACCTGAGCAGCAACTGACAATCACGAGAGGGGATGGAACAAAAGCAAACGGACTGGGGGCAGAAGCTCAGGAAGGAGGGAAAGAAAAGGGGCCAAGGGCAAGAAGTCTTGGGTGGAGTGGGAGTATGAGGAAGTTGAAACAATGTCAGAAGAGCTGTCACCACTAGGGAATTTGGAGTTCAGCTCTGTAGCCTTTAATTTTTGAACCTTTCTTTTGAGGGATCTAGGGACTGAGAGAGTTCAGAAATGCTCTGCTAATGAAACCTTGAAGAACAGAATCAGCAGAGTAAAAGTGAATAATGATACAAGTGGCTTTGAAGTTAACTGAACTCTGATTCAGTGCACCTCAAATCGTCATTTTGTTGCATTAGTGGTTGGTGGAATAGACTTTTGGAGTACACTACAGCAAGTACTTCACCTTTTTTTTTTTTCTACCATTTCTTTATCCTGAGAGTTAATGTTTATGTGTCACAGAGACAAGTGACTTCTGTTTTTCTTTTTTTGCAGAAGCTAATTCTCCTACCTTGGATATTTCAAATGTTAAATTTTAGTAAAAGATGAGAACAGCATGGCTGGAGATTTGATTGCCTCAAGCTTTTTAACCTTATCAGAAAAACTAAGTTTGATTGTCTTGGCAAATCTGCCAACAGCATGAAAAGCAGTTGTTGGAAAGCAGAAGACTGGGTGTAATTAGCCAGTAATTGGTAAAATGCTGTTGCAGAGTGACATGGCTTTGCCAAATGCATGGGTAATTAGAAAAAATCTTATTTCAGTAATAAAGATTCTGGGCCCTCATTCCAGAAAGCACTTATGCATGGGCTTAGTGCCACAGAGGTGCTAAAATGACCTGTCTGAGGAATTTGAAGATACAGCAATAGAGTATACTGGCAGGCTTTTCTGCTGAGACACAGATTTACCAGGACAAATTACTTTGTTCAACGGAGTAAGTTGTGTCAACAATGAGATTTTCAGGTAGGGAGGGAGGGAGCAAATATACTTTCTTAAATTGAGGCATGTTTGTAACATTTGTTAAATCTTTTCCTGAAAATATTGCATATACCAGTTTTCACTTTGAAACCAGAGATATCTTCCTGGGAATCAAGCTATTTTTATTTATGCTTACTGCTTTATTCTAAAAATAAATGAACAGGTATTTCACATAAGTACTTTGATGCTTGATTTAATTGGATGGAACTTATTCTAGAATTTGCCTTTTTTTGGTGATAGTATTAGGAAGGTTTTTGATGTTACATTTGAGGAAACGGGGCAGAGTCCTACCCTGGTGAAGCTCTGCCGGCGTTTGCGATCACCATTCCTTAATAAGATAAAGCCAAAGAAGTGATTGTTATGGTAGTATTTATGGGATTTTGCTTGCATTTAACCTGGCAAAAAGAAAGGGTTTTAAATTGTTCCATTGATCAGATTATTTGCAGTGACAGGACAGGAAATCTGGAACGGAAACAGTCACTAAGCCTTGTTGCTTTAGTTGATAATGATTAACTGATTTTACAGGTAAATATTTTGAACTGTTGTAGAAGTGACAGCTGTCGTTCTGATACCTCCTGCTGGTTGATGGAACGGACAGCTCCGGCATTTCCTAAAAGGGAGGAAAGCCTGCCTGCTTTTGTAGATACAGCCTGACATCTTATAAGAGCAGATCATATTTTAATCCTTTTTCTTTATTGTGAAGATATTATGTGATGATAAAACAGAAACATATAGGGACAAATTTTCTTCTCACTTCAATGAGCTGCATCAAGAGCCGTTCTGTTAGAAGTTAGTTCAGCAGTGAAAAACTGGCATAAGGAAAAGCACAATCACTCTACTTAGATGCAGTAAAATATTTATCATCGTCATAGAAGTTTGGTGCAGTTTTGGGGTTTCGTTTGATTTGTACCTGCAAAGTATCCCTGAATCTCCAAAATTAACGCTGTAATTATTTCCAATTTCTCTCTTTTTACAGCTGGTTACGGCAGAGCTCTAGTCAACTAATAGAAAGAGGGTATGAAACTTCCTGTAAGGTTTGGAGTGGGAAAGAGATGCTCACCATTTTGCACGAAATGGGAATAACTGGTATTACTTTTCCCATTTTACAGGTAATGTTGTATGCTATATAAATAAGTACCCGAGTGCATAATATTGATGATGTTAAACATCTTAAAATGTACATAAATTAAATGCTAACGAATCTTTTAATTTGCTGCAATACTGAAAAGCTGTCTGATAATGACACCTGATGAAAACCAGGAGTAATCCACTGGAGTTATTGAAATTTCTGGAGAATCAATGGTTTAAAGGATATAATTGATTATGTCCACTTATTTAGATTGAACAATTGAGTCAGCAATAGTTTTGTCTGTTCAATCCATCTGCATTTTTATTGACTGTTAACATGTATTTATCCTGTTCTCAAGTTTATCCCTCCTTTCTATGTGAGCCAAATACATTAAGAGCGTTGTTACTTTTCCTTTGCAATACTGTCTTCAGTCTGACTTTGTAGGTATCTTTGACTTTTAAAACAGTGTGCTGATAGTCTTGTCTCTGCATTAGCTTTGGTTTTGAGAAGATGCGTAGAATGATGTTAATGTGGAATTTGCCTCTTGTAGAAACATCTTGCTACTGTTCTGGAAAAAGAAGAAAAAATATCAGTGCTCGGTAAAGAACAACTTACGGAGATACCGATTGTGAGCCCTGCCACTCAGATCGTGCTGAAAGGGTTATTCATGGTTCTTCTATGTCTTTTTAAAGATAATAGCAGGTCAGTGCAGATACATAGCCTGAGCTGTGCGCTTGTGTTGAATTCAGCTGCTTGGCCAGAACGCCTCTTTCATTGTGTAACGCCTCGTTACAGTGTCTGGCTGCTGAGACTAACAGTTCAGAAAGCTTTGGAAAAATCTATTTATGTGGGAAGAATTTAAATACTACCAAGTTGGGTTTTTTTTCATCTATAAATGAGTTCAAATATTGAAGAAATTTATTGGGAGGTTAGGTGTAAATTCTCTTGATGTGTTGCCAAGTGAAATATGCATGGGTTTTGTTTTTCTACATAACACTTATCATTTGATTGTCCTGATATCTTGACTACTAATGCTAGCAGTTACTAAAAATTTCTGATTTAAACCTTATTTTTGAATATTAATTATTGTAAAGTTTCACTTTTTTCTGGAAGTATAAAATTATTTTTATGCTTAAATGGTAGGTGCATTGTAGCACCAGTCTTTGCTTTGTATGAGCTTAATACTTAGTTTGATTGCTTAATTGTAGTTTTTATTGATACTTATATATCCCTATATAGGTTTGCAGATGACTACAGAGTTGCTCTACAACAAACTTACACCTGGATAAATGAAAGCCAACTTGATGTTTCAGATACAAGTGCTGTCTTTACACGGCCCAAGCATAAAAGAAGTTTGCGGCAGAAAACCGTAGTCCACATGCTTAATTTTTGGTGCTTGAATCCTGCCGTGGTACGCTGAGTGTGAAGTAGAAGGCCTTAAGTAATTTCAGTGGTAACAAATACATATAAGATCTTAAAGTGATTGTATTGATTTTCTAAATTCCTTCTGTTCTTTCTTCAACCTAGGCTTTTTCAGACTTAAGCGATGTTAGAACAATTGTTCTGACATCTGGTACACTCTCTCCAATGGATTCATTTTCTTCAGAGCTTGGCGTGAAGTTTTCTATTCAGTTGGAGGCAAATCACGTTATCCGGAACTCACAGGTAAACTTTTGCGTTGTTGTTCCCTCTCCTGAAGTATAATGCTGGCCATTGTAAAAGTAACAATAACTTGCAAATAAAAATTATGACAAACCCATTCCATAAGTAAAAAAAAAAATATACAGAACAGGCTTGGATTAGTACAGCTGTAAAGTACATTTCCAAATTAAAACAGGGCAATTTTTAGACAGATACTCCCTTGGAAAAGTTGAAGTCATGTTATTTTGGTAATAGCCATATTATATAAACGTTGCATTTTCTGTTTTTAAGTACTGGAATTAATTTGTTTAGAAGTATCTCGATTTTTTTCCTTCGCAGTTAATATTTCATTATTTAACCTATTGTGTATTAATACATTTTGCGTCTCATATTTTAGAATTAACTTTTTTAACATGAAATACACCAGGTTTGGGTTGGCACCATTGGAGCAGGCCCTAACGGGCGGAAGTTGTGTGCCACATTCCAGCACACAGAGACCTTTGAGTTCCAAGATGAGGTGGGAGCACTTCTGCTTTCAGTGTGTCAAAGAGTCAGCCAAGGAATTTTGTGCTTTTTGCCATCCTATAAGGTAAGGAAATCTTAATTTGTGTTCTGCTTCTAAAAGCACACACACACTACTTGAAAATGTACTGTGTAATCTTTTGCTTTATGCATCAACATATATAAATGTTTATAAAATAGGTGTATTGTAATAACACATTGTGATTATATTGTAATTCCTTGGATGTCATATTGGCTGGCATAGAAGTTTGGTTTTGTGAAAAAACATGTTCATGTTTGTTTTCAACAGATGTCTTTGTCTTAGTTAATGAGTACAATTGCTTTGATTAGTTTTACCAAAAAAAAACCCCCAAAACAGACCACTCTGCCATTTTTTTTTCTTAAATTGTTTCCCTGAATGTTTTGAAATTATTTAAAAAAAAAAAAAAAATATCAACCCTCCTCCATGTAAGCACACATTGTGAAAGGAAACTTCACGTGTGTAACTCAGCAGCAAGGTTGCCTTTGCGTGTTCTTTGTACGCTATGTGAACATAGTATTCATCCAGTTAATTTCTTTCTTCCTTGTTTCTTGTTCCATTTCACTGCATTGGAGATTGTAGTGTATTTTTCTTGAGTGGGGGGGAACTGCTCACTGGCATTGGCTGAAAGGAATCAAATTTCTCAATTTCTAGCTATGTAATATCTAATTTCACTGACAACAGATATCTAATTATGGTTAATCTGTACCTCACCGTAGTTCTGCTTTCTACTCTATTAGTTCTTACTGTGACTTATGGCCAGCTCTGAGGAACAGGACTATAAACCTGCAATATAATTCTGTAATTCATGCCTATTTTTCTTGTAATGCTTGCAAGAGTGTGATTCTTCATTTAAAACCATCATTTATGATTTTAAAAAAACCCTCTCAACAAACGAAACAAAAACCTCTCAAGAAAACAAAACAAATCATACCAAGTGAACAAAAATCTCAACATAATGGAAATAAAGGTTTCAGACCATTTCCCTCATCTCTAAGGTTCCTTAACAGAGAATATTTTTAAAAAATGAAATAAATGAGATTTCTTCCTCTTTTTACAAAACTTTCATGTCAGTTTTACTGTTTAACTGAAGAGGCTGCGAAGGCAGGGTGTTTTCTTCCCCGGGTGTCTATAAAGAATTGCAGCCATCCATGCAATTACTGGCAGTAACCATTAGGTGACCACATTAGACCGGGTAATATACAGTCATTGAAAAAAGCTGATTACTGACTGTAAATTTATTTAACCTAGCTCACAAAACTCGGCACTTCTATGCAGAGTTAACGATCTGAAAATAAATTTTGCCTTCAATTTATTTAAGAATTGAAATGGGAGCATACTTCAGTTTTCACTATCATTAGTCTTTTACTAAAGTGTATAATGTTGAACAGTATGTGATAGTTGATCTTATGTGTACAGACCTGACAAATATTTATGGAAGTTTTTATGAGAATAGTAATCTGAATTGAAAGTAGAGAGAGACTTTGTAATGACATTTAATACAGAAGGAAAGAGATTGCTGGACAGCTCTGGTACCTTCCCCCTCTCGCTGCCCTTACGCTTTACTGAAAGGTCACCCCGCTAAACACGTTGAGTGTTTTTCTTTGTGGGAATGCTTCCATGATCCTAGCGAAAGTATTGATAAATATAAATTGCAGACAATTGAAGGATGATATTTTAAAATCACATTGCCAATATTTTTCTATGGATGCCCTTTTTTATCCTACTTCTTTTATTCTGGATTGGGTTGCCTTTAAGTCTGAGATTAATATGTTGAAAACACAGAATAATGTAAGCATAAGCATATTAATACAGGGGAAAAAAGGTATTTTTCTTTTAATATCATACAGAATATTGCTTACCTGCACATTTGCATTTCAAAACTGATTTTCAGAGTTTTTCATGGGGAAATGGCTATGTTTCTTTAAAAACCTGCAGCTTTTAAAGAAATTGTTCAAGGCTATCAAGATCTGATTAATATACATGGCCATATACCTCACTAATTTAACTATTATGAGTTAATTGAGATTTTTTGAGGGCTCAACCTGTTTTATGAATTGGAGTTTCAGCTTTGGAATAAGTGAAAAATAAAGTCTCTTTAAATGCCTAGAAGGTTAAGGGCAATGCTTTTGAATTTTGAGTAGCATCTGTCCAGGTAATTTGATGGAGCTTGAATTTAGGTGAGTGCATCCAATTTCAGTTTGGTTACACTTACAGATGCATTTTTCAGTTCAACATTCTCTTTCAGTTTTAAGAATCTGTGTCTCAGCCATGATGTCCTTTGCACCTCCAGCAGAAGCCCTGCTTCTTGGATGGCTGTGTCTGTTTCAGTACCTCACTTTCAGCATTCGTTTTTACCTGTTTGTGTGAAAAACATTTTGACAATTATCCCTAATTATTTTGCTTTGTAAATAGTTACTTTTATTTTTCTGGAAAGCCCTTTATTAATTTAATTCAGGTAGTAATCTGTATGTTGTTTTCCTTCTTTGTATGTAAAGAGAGTGCCAGAGACAGAAATAGCATCTTACTGCACTTTTCATTCGCTTCTGTTCGCTTTCAGAAAATATACATACGTGTTCTTTTTAGTTGTAAGAATGGTAAATCAACACTTTTCAGCCTCAGTCTATGGGATAGAAATAATGGAAGATGCAGGTCCTGCCACAGGAAGCAGAAGCTGAGAACCCTGCCTGACAGTTCGTGATGAACGATGTGAGGAGCCTAGAGCTAGCACCCAAGCAGTGTTCTCTTACTGCTTGTCCTGGTATTCAGAATTTCATTACGTGATGTCCGATATAAAATGAATTTATGGCAGAAATAGAATGAATATTACCATTTGAATTTCCCAGTCTGGAATTTAAGGGGCTTTTATGAGTAACATTTATTTCTCTATACTTTATCTGGAATTTCAGGTTGTTTTGTATACATTAAAGAAGTAATCTACCAATATTTGGTAAGAGTGGTGACCCCTGTATTCACAGTAGAGCTGGAGAAACAATCTCTGGCAGAAACTTAATGCTTTGTTTCAGACTTCTGGAGTGTGTAATAGAAAAAATATCTCATACTCACCTAGATGAGAGATCAACCTACTAGAAAGTTTCCAATGTAACATAGAGGGCAAGTAAAATGTCTAAATGTCATCTCATTAACCTAATCATAAAATGAGAAAACTGGATGCTGCTTATAGAACACCTGAGATGAACGTTATAAATGTCAGCAGAATACGTTGCTGCAGGACCTAGCGTTTTAGTCAAATATTCCTTCCAGTTCTAATGCATGCAAAAAGCATCCATTAATGGCTTGCGTTTTTCTTTATTAGAGTTTCTTCAAGTAGATTATTTCCTGGGAGATTCTAGATTTCTTTGAAGAAGCTGTCTAATGCCAGGAAGAAGTAGTAGTCATCTGTCTATATTTTGCTCTGGAGTGCCCCTTAAAACAATATATTTAAAACTTGTAGAATGTTCTTCAACCATTTGTAAAGAATTTAAAGTCCACAACTTTGTAAGCCTGCATTCTTTCCTAATTGTCAGTTTAACAAAATACTTTGTCAGGCTGAGAAGGTACTTTCTAAAGAGGTTTTTACCTAATGTATGAACTACCATTACTGCAAAAAAATCTGAATTCAAAGTATTTTACCTGTTACCTTCCACTGTGCCCCTCCATCCCCCCTTTTGTTTTTTTTTTTGGGGGGGGGTTTCTTTTGTTTTAATCAAAGCAGTGGTTGCAGGAAAAGCTCAGTGCCTTTTTGTGGAAAAAGTCTGCCACCTTGTTATCTCTGTAATTTGGAATTACTTAGATGTGAATATGAAAAAAGCAATAGTGGAGAGACTTGCCTTTATCTTAATCAAGTATTTGAATAAACATATTTTCATTGAAGAGTGACTGTTTAAAATATACGTATGGGAAATATCTGAGGTGGTTAATGCAATGGAGGAAAACATATGGATGAGAAGATGACAATGCATCAGATACACCTATTGAATAGGGAGATGTATCTTTATGTTATGAATAGCTGTGATGCCACGTTTTGCGAACGGGATTATCTGTAATAACGTACAAATTCTTATTGTCATTATTGGAGTTCTGGCACGTTGACTTTTTCTTATAATAAGCTTAATCTTAACATTTACTAAATTACAAACCTAGACCATTTTTAGGGCTACTGAAACTGGTGATTCTATGCAACAAAAATGCATTTATGTGAAAATCAGTAGCAACTCCAGCAAAAACACTCTATAAAAGAGAATATCAGAAGGTGAAAAGATTACTCAGAAATCTAAGATGCTTTTAAACAAGATTAAGATAAGGACCATTAGGGTTCATGTCGCCGACCTGTCTGCATTAAGATATATCTTGCCTGGTGCCTGCATCTTAGATGATTCATTCAATATGTGTCATATCAAAGTCAAGGTATCCAGCAAGGAGAAAAATGCTAATGCTTATAAATTTTAGTGATAATCCATCATGATAAATTAACTGACCTTTCTTTAGTAGCTTTTTTACAAAATAAGCTTCAGACAATAATATTAATGTTGGTGGTTTGGGGGTTGTTTTTTCTTCTGGGAGGCACTGTTGGTTAATTTGTGTCTGCTAATTGTTGAGCTGTAACTTGGAAGCAAAATTTTTAAAATAAGGTAGTTGTTCAAAAGGCTCTGAATGCCTTTTTTTGTCAGTAAAACTTATGAACTTATAAGTATTCTTCACTTGAGAATCCAAGATTGGTTTACTACTTTTCTTTCTCCTACACCTTTCAGATGTAGAGTTCTCCATTGATTCAGGTTAATCACGTTTCTTTTGTCTGCTTTCCTTTAGAAAGCTTTAACTTTTGATGTTAAATACCAGTTTTACTAGGTAGTTGCAGAGTGTTACTGTGTATTTTGCATTATACTGTATCAAATAGTTTTTTAGAGTGAAATATCTTGGAAAAAGGAAGAAAATTTCAAGAAATACTAGCCTGCAAAGATAGACAACAGAGCAGTTACTGTTTCTGTCTCATGAACCTCTTAGAACTGGCTGAGTGATCTAAATCTACATTTAAAAAACATTTTTGCTATACTCTTTACAAAATGTTTGTATCCAAATACTTTGATACTTAGATGCTACTTTTTTTTCATACCAGTTGTGTTACTGTGTTAAAATACAAGTGACAATTGTTTGAGGTTTGCAGTTCTGGTGATATATGGGTTTTAGCTCTAATGGGTAGTTAATTACAAAAGTAGTGAAGATAATAGAAATGGAAAAGAAAATGAATGCTGGAATTTTAAGTCTGTCTTTTGTTTTATTAATATTGATTCTTTTTGTATGTATAACTTCTAGCAAATTAATCTTTTTAGGAGAGTGAAGAATAATAAAAATGTAGCAAGACTTTCCTATAACTAAAAAACTTTCACTGGAAAATTGTTGGACTGTCTAGAGCTCCTGCTGTGTACTGCAGTGATTCCAAGGCTTGTTGAAGAGTGACATTAACAAATACTGTGTTTGGAAAAAAGCGGTCTAAGGCCTTTGTTTCCTAAACCGCTTTTCTTGGGAATGGCTTTTTTTTTCAGACTTATTTCTGGCAGTCTCAATCCTAGTACTAATGAACCAATACCCTTCATTATAAATTGGCATTGCAATGTAGTATGCTAGGAAGGTGGAGCTATTAATACAGAACAATTAATGCTGCGTTGCATTTGCTGCTTCCCTTGAGAATGTTGGGTTAAGTTTATAATGATGTATATTATGTCACTTGCAAAAAAAAAAAATATGCTGAATTTCACATCTGAGTTCCTGTGTATGGTAATTTTAAGAGCTGCTAGTTTAGAATTTAAGTTCTGTCCATCTCATCCCTTTTTCCCGTTGCCTTGGCTGATCGTGGTTTCTTCAGTGAGAACAGACGGGATTGGGTGACAGCAGCTCCATTTGGAAGGGAACACCTCTGTTAATTGTCTTGGCTCCCTTTCCACCTTTGAGGTACCACCAAAGCTGTAGTGAAGTTGCGGACAAGTGCTGTTTACCATTCTGCTCTGCAATACTGCCGGGAACGATTTGTCAACTTTAGGCAAGCAGACCTTAACAATATTAATTAACGGTGCGCAGTGTAGAGCACAGCAATAGGTCTAACTTGTGCTGTTTTCAAACAGACTGAGAACCTTCAGGTTCAGCCTAGGCAGTTGTTTGGATTAAACAGGAGGGACCTCAGTTTAACCTCTGACTATTGCACTCTTCTGCCATTGCACAGGGCTTTGTCTGCGTTGGGTATGAGACTGAGTCCTCGAATACACTGTCTCCTGGCCTGGACATAAATGTGCCACCCCTATATATGACAGACTGAGGGAGGGATACAGTTTCACCATTAATTCTGAATGTCTGGCTCTTCTTGGTTTAAGCCAGATCCCTTTTCTTACTGAGATTTGTGTGAGGTTGGTAGAAATGTTTTGCGTGTTGTTTTTTGTTGGGTGTTTTTTGGTTTTTTTGTTTTTTTTTTTTAAAAAAAGTCTGTGTCAGAATGGCAGAAAATGAATTGGTCGTAACACTGAAAAAAGAACAGAATATTTTCATTTCTAAAACTTCCCTGAAACGCAGTTTTGTAAATAAATTATAAGAAACCCATTTTTTGCTGCCATCAATAAAAAAACCCAACACTGCTTTCAGACAACTTTTACTTATTTAATAAATTACTTCAATAAATTTACAAAAGATGGTAGTCTGTTTAGCCAGGCCTATTAAAAGCATTAAGATTTGAGCACTGGCTGTTAAAATGAGTAAATGGCAATATCACAAAGTTAAACAAATGCCAAAAAACATTTTCCAGAGTACTGGGATTGTAACAATACCATTAATGAGGGCAAAGAGGTTTTAATGCAATTTGCACATTCTTAAGTTTCAAAAAGAGGTTTTGAGTTAGTGCATTATTAATGTTCTGAACATCTGGAACTATGTAAGAGCCATAGACATTGAGCAAGTGCAGGGTTTCCCCACTAGGTCTGATGCTGACTGATTTCCTCCCTAGCGAAAAAGCCTGTTTTAAGAAGTTCGAGACAGTAAAATGACAATATCCAGATAAGAGATAAACATTCCACAGTGTCTTTTTGCTTGCAGTGTGTATAGAGGAAAAATTGGAAACCATTAGGTTTGTGCAGTTAAAAGGTGAATGTGAAATTAAATAGGAAGATAGTTGTTTGCACCACAGATGGTTGTTCCGTGGTGCAGTCGCACTGATTGCAGAGTGCTTATGTGAGGAATTACCTAGTGACGTCGGGTGGTTCCATAAGGTTGCTTAAATTTTTCTGTTAGGTGCATTTAGGTATAATATGATATGGGATAAATGCTATACTAAGAGTAATATTTTCCTTGATGTTCCTGTTGACAGCTGTAGGAATACTTCGAGAAAGAGATATATTCCTGTGTGTAAATATTTGCAGGATGTAGGGATCCGTTTGCACCAAGTATGTTTTATGACAGAAATTTGTTCTTTGAAGTTATGTAAATGGTAACTTTCTATGTAATTTTAATGTTGAAGAATGTAATTTACACTGTTACAACTTTTTAAAATGATACAGGAAACAGAATGTTTCAATGTGTCATCTAGTTTTAGATATTCTAACTACAGCTAATATCCAACATCATATTCATTGGGATGAAAAGAAAGGCCTTTAAACAGGCTGGCATATCAGGGGTAAGTTACAAAATAATTGTAAATTAATAATGATACTCACTTTCTGCACAGCATTTGCTCTCTGCTCTCAAGGGAAAGGCATTCTCTTATTCCAGAAGCCTTATTTGTTTGAGCCAAACAGCTGCAACGGTGCTTTTATGGTATGCAAGAAACCCTAAAAATGGGAAGAAGCTTTAGGGAATAAATATCTGTCATCCTTGCTATCTCAAATTATGTGCAAGTCCCTAACAATAGAAGTAGCGCAAAATGATGGGAGAGTAATTAAACAACGTGAGAAGCACTCCGTGTCTCTTTCCTGGCACTAACAACTCTGTGCAATGCTCCCTGGAAGTCACCAGAGTGTTTTCAGTGGCTGCAGAGTGCCGAGGGCTTGTGACAGTGAAGTGACCCTTCAGGGATTTTTTTCTTTGAAAAGAAAGGCTTATTGCCAGATTCTAAAGCTGCGTGTTTTGCCTGACTCTGATGAAAATCTTTGTAGAATGATGTCTGGCTGATGGGCCATAATTTTGGCAAAATGAGATCTAAAAAATATTAAGTCAATGGAATTAAGAACTATGCATTTCAACATTTATACTTAATAAATGTAGGTGAAATTTTGTTCTACATGTTGTACACTATTGTATCTTTGTTGCTTGTTTTTTCACTCATACTCTGCACTGGTAGCTTTCTTTCTGTTATTTATCTCAGCTTCTTCATTTTTCCTCCCATTAATCATACACAGTATCTTTACTTCTGGTTTTATTGGCCATTTTTCCATCATTTAAACATTTAAATGTCTGTAATTTAAAAGATATAGCTATTGGGGCTCTCACATTCATCCAAAAGAACAATTTGCAGGCTTGGTGTGCATTGTCTGAGGTCTCTTCTGAGAGCTCCAATGGCTCCTGTAAATCCTACTGTGATTTTTGAAGTCTCTAGTTTCCATTTTTCCCGTTGCTGGGCATAGTGAAGGCACCGATGGGTGTATCGCTGTGTGCGATGGAAGATTTCAGCCATTCCATCACAACACTCTCTTTGCCTCGGCAGTGACAGCCGTAGCAGTGGCATTGCTTCAACTAGCGAGGAACAGTTGGAGAAAGGAATAGCGAAGTTTGTACAAAAAGAGTTAGAATAAGTGTTTTCTGGTGGTTGTTTTTTTCCACACTCCTTGGTTACTGATGGCTAGTTTCAGTTTTGATCCATGGGTGTTACTGACAAAGCAGGCCGTGAAAAATGTTAGGCTACATCAAAAATAAAATTTTATATTTGGGGCGTGAGAACTGACAATTTGAATATGCACAATATTTGTTTTCTTTCCTAAGTACTATGACGGGATCCTATATATGCCCTGGTTACAGAGTAATTTTCCTGGTTTCTGGGAAATTAGAGACAATCCAAACATTTGATTTGCTTAGAGAAGTCAGAGGAGATGGTCCAGCAGCTTGCTGCTGAATGACAAGGTTCTTCCCCCTTTCCTTGCGATTGTTCTTGTGCTACTCTGAGTTTTGTCTCAGCTGATTCGGATCTCCAGAAGGAGGGAAAGTTTTTATCCTTTTTTTTTTTTTTTTCTCTCTTTTTCTGCTGGCCTTGTGAACTGAGTTGGCTCATCAGGAGGTCACAGAAGTGTCAGAGATAGCTCAAGGGAAGAGATGATATTGCATACTCGAGGAAGGGACCGTGAGCATCCCTTTTACTGCTAGAGCTCAGTCTTAGAGATGAAACATTACTGTGCTTTTTTAAAACACATTTTTCAGTGATTGACCTTAATATGAAGATCTATGAAGATGCTCATTTGCAAATTCTGATCTTATGAAATATGGTTTATGTTATAAAGTTGTTAGTATTGAAATTGCAGCTTTGTTAACTGAGTCTGTCTTTACCGCATATTAACCAAATAAACTGGAGAGTTACTGAGGTGAATATTCTGGGTGAATGGAAATTTGGGTGAGGTGATATGAAAGGAATGACCTGTTCTGACTTCTCATTCTGTGGAACCCCCCAGAAACTGTGGAATGGAGAAGCCGTTTGCTGTTCGTATGTAGTACTTAACTGCAGTCAGACATTTTACACACGACCACCCCTCAAGTACACAATGCCGTCCTGGTTGAGTGTTGTAGCAGTTCAGTTGGCTCAGGGGACGTTTCTAGGTGTGATTTAGGTCCCGCTTTATCTTTTTGAATTACTGGCTGCAAAGAATGAACAAATACACTTTCCGTGGCTTACTGAACTTCTACAGTGACCTGCAAGGGATGTGTAATTATTCAAATGCCCTGTGGCACTTGCTTTTTACATAGAGGAGATACACTTTCTGATAGCATCCGCACATCATATAAAGTAGAATCCGTAGCGACAGTCTGTGTCAGATTATTGGATATTATGTCTAAAAAAATTATATGCCATCCTGGTAGACGAGTGTTTTGCTTGTGAATTTCACACCCTGAGAGCTGTGCAGTTTAATATTTTATTATGCTGTTAGTTTAAATACCCTGAGCATACAGCATCAGGAAAATAAACTAAAAATCTATTATTGTTTCTCACTTCTGAGCTCTGACTTGTCAAAGTGCTGCAAGCTGAATTGTTGTATCTAGTTAACACATGCTTCAGTTTCCGTTGTAATTAACACTTTCTGCTTGCATATTTTTCCTACCATTTAAGTAGCAACTGCATTGAAAATGAGTTTTCAGTCACAAAGTTTGCACCCTGTGAATGATAGAGTCGAAATAGTAAGTAACAATTACAGTCAAGTTGATTTTTTTTCTCAAGAGCTTTTAATGAAGGGGAGAGAAAGTGGGATGGAAAACAGTAGTTATTAATAAGGAACAATATGCATAAACAACGTTATTTTTAAGGTGGTGGTGTACCTGACACCTGGTGACTTTGACATTACTGTTGTTCTGTGCCGTTGCAACCTGCAGAGTTCCTGGTGCCTTTGGCATTTCTGAGTGGTTGTGGTAGACTGATACGGTAGAGATGTGACGTCTTCATGTGTGAAAAACACTATATATGCGATAAAATATACTTGAAAGCATATATTTAGGTAGCATGTTCTGTATTAGCAAAGTAACAGCATATACAAGAACATGAATATTAAATGTATTGAAAGGGATACTTGGGCTATTTTAAATTCATTGGAAAGTCAGGAAATCTGTGAAATCTTGTTTTAGAAAATCATTCCTTAGACTTAGTTCCTAATTGGGTAAGCAGGCTTCTTTTGATAAAATCTAATTGGTGAGATGGTGTATTCTAAAGAGTATTCATTGCATTTTGATTAGGTTCACAGCTTATTAATGGATTATTTTAAAGCAAAGAACTTGCACAAAACATAAAACTTGTATTTTATAGCTTACAAATGAGCCAGTTGGCTTGTTAGTAGCCAAATTGCAGTGACTAACTTCTGAGAAAGTAAAGAGAATATTAGTCCGTCTTAAAATACTTTAATAACTACAGGTGTAAAAGGCCTTCTATAAATTTAAAAATATTTTCTCTGTTAGTGTTAATTGAAGATTAAAAGCTAAAACCTGTTACTTTCCCCCTCTTGGGGTCAGTTCCCCATGACAGGCATCTGCCTGGTCCCATTTACTGCCTGAGCATCGTGGACTTGGTGGCCTCGTGCCTAGGACTCCGCTGCACATCTGTGCGGAGCAGTTTTCCCCGATGGTGCTGTGCTTCACTGCTGACGTGCCACTAAGACAACCTTGCCTTTTTTTTTTTTTTTTATTTTTTCCCTCCCCCTCTTTATTCTGGGGAAAAAAGAGGTCAAAGATGACTGAGCTTGGGTTTTGACTGGTGAAGAAGAGGACAGCAGCGTAGGATGCTGACTTTGTGAACAGTTAATACTTTTGTATTTGATTCAGGACCAGGATTTAAACAATCCTTTTAAAAATAAATTTTTCTGGAGAGCTTTCTTTGCGTGAAGGATTGCTCTCGCACTGGAACGTGAAAGTATAACGATAGCCTAGGGTGAATGTACAAGCAGTTCTTGTAACACAGAAAGCTGTTGTCTTGGTTAATTTTAAAACCACAAAAGAAACCCTGTTTTGGACCAGGTTGTTTAGAAACAGCTGCAATGGAGCTCAAAGACGGAATACTTCAAAGGCTATCCAGATTGTGTTGTGGTAAAGCATGTCAGGGTTTCTGGGAAAAGATTTTATATTAAAAAAGCTTCTTTAACAATAGAAGCAACATATTAACGGTGTTATTCTAGAGTCTTTGGCGTGCAAAACATTTCATTTTTCATTACTGTTGTCGCCGTTCACATATTCCATTATTTAAGGAGGCTATTGAAAAATTGATGGTATGTTGGTACCAGAGAGACATCCTGTAGGCTGCAGTGTTGATTTATGGCACATGGAACACAGTTCAGTGCTTCAGTTTCCTGCTGGTGAGCGGCACTTTGTCATTGTCCCTAAAGAAAAATCATACCAGTGAAATCCCCTGTGTTCCCCCCAAGTTGAGTGATGCATACTTTTTCTTCTAAAATGATTGTGAATTATTCACCTTTTATTGTGCTGGAGTGTGCACATGGTGATCAGAATCTTGTTCATAATACAGAGTTTTTCACCATGTTCAGAGTTTAGTTTAATTATGTAGTTGTCTCGCACAGTAGCTTTTATGGGTTGTTTTTTTTTTTAACTCCCCACAGTGTGTCTGCTAAGCCTGTGTGGGCTAGCACAGGTTTTACCCCTCATTTCCTAGCATATGTAGGTATCTCAACATGAGTCTTGGTTCTAAATGTTTGGTTTTCTTTCATGTTTGCTTAAAATTTTCCTTGAGAAAATAAGTACAGTACTTCTAAATGGAAAAAGACACTTTTCCCACACAAGTTCTTGAAAATCATGAGCACTTATGTGGTTTTAAAGTTTTATTCTTCAAGCTGATTTTCTGTTGTGAAGAAATTATGAGAGATCTAAGTGAAAAATCTCTTGAAATAGCACATGAAGTAGCGATATAGATTTCCAATTGAGGGCAGCTTTCTCCTGGGAGATGTGTTGAGGAAAGATTCCATGATATAGACCACCTGTTAGGAAAATTAAAAGGCTGTACAATCTTTCTTCATAACTCTGGAAGAAATATAAAATGTCAGAATAAATGTGTGGCTTGGTAGAAGTCCCTTCACAGCTTCCTGGATTCCATCTCTGGACTGTTGAAGTCTTTCCAATAAAATGTAACTTTTCTTACAGAATAACCTGCTGAGCATTGATCAACTTCAGCAATTTTGTTTTGATTTTGGAATCATGACTATCTGTGCAAGCTTAAGTTTTAAAATCACTTCCCTTTTAACTTCTTTTGCTTGAAATATATGCACTCTTATGCACTTGACTTGATTTTTTGCTGTAACAGATGGTAAGAGTTAGCGGTTAAATACACATTAGAAAATCTTCCTCATCAGCTGAAAAGGAGAGATTCTGAAAAAAAAAAAAAGAGAGGAATGCGTGTTTTCCTCTGGAAGTTGCACTTAAATGAGCGTACGTTCTGGTCTCATTCCTTCACAACGTCTACTTCTATTTCAGGACTTTTCTAAGGTCTTTCCACATTAAAATTCCTCTCTGTGTTGCCTAGTCTTCCTATGCCTTCCTATGCCTTAAAGTCTTGCCTATGCCTTAAAATGAAGAAATCAGTCTCTGAATATATTGTGCCCTGGATTCTTTAATTATTGGTTTTACAATAGAATACTTCCCTTTTCCTGGTGGCAGGAAAATGTTTAATAATTTTTTTAAGTACATTTTCTGGTTTGCAGTTATGGAGTATTTTCTTACAGAGCGTCCGTGACACTTTGGGAAAGGAAATCGGACAGAAATTGATCTGGAGTTAGTACTCTGTAAACCAGGTCTGGTTCAAAGGAACACTTCTTTGCCTTGCTGGTCGAGCCCCGTGATGATAATAAATAGTTGGGGAATGTGCAGTAGAAAGGAGGCGTAGCCTCTCCTCGATAAGAATAGCATCTTTGTGTGGCCCGTTTCCATTAAAATACTGCATTAAATGAGGGTTTTTTTAGCACATAAAGAAAAGATTACCTCTGCATATGTATTTATATGGGCATTGGATATTTTTCTCCAGTTTCCTATTAACAGTTGGAATTTAACATTCTCTTTTGAAAGCAGGTTTTACTTCACAAAATATTTTGAACACAGATATGTTCATGTTCTCTTTAAATGGAATCTGCTAGAAATGGAGAAAATAGAATTTGGAGCTTAAAATACTTTTTTTTTAATGAATAGATACAAAATATTAACGTACCAGCTTAGTCATTTTAAGTACGTCCTTGTATTATGTTAGATACCTCCCATAAATGTGAAGAGTTTTCTGTGAATCAGTCTATTGCTTGACCTTTCATGAAAATCTAATTAAGAATGAACAACTGCGTAAATAATTGAATGGATGAAGTTATTCTTGTCTGGTATAGTTCTAGCCTAGTGCGGTGCAAAAGTCTGGGTGTCAAGCAAAATTGAGGTGTTTTTCTTTTTAGGTTAGGAATGTGATTAAGAATAGAATCACTGGTGAAAAAGTGTGTTAATTAAGAAGGAAAAAGGGAAAAAAACCATAAAATGTAAATCAGCTCTACCGATTTGATAAATGACTTGTAGCTAAAAGATGTATATTCTTGCAATCCTTTTGAAAGCATGTAATATTTTTGGTGATGTTGATAAATGTTATTTGGTTTCATTTCTTTTTTTATACATGTGACCTTTTATTCTTGTTAAGGGACATTGTGCTTTTTATAGTACTATTTTTAATAGTTCTAGAGTGCTGTTCCAAATTTATTTTAAAGCTTTGGATAATGGACATTAGATTTGATTGGTTAGTTGGCCCAAATATTTTCCCTTCTCTCTTTGGAAGGAAACACAACTTTTACTTTTCACACGAGTCCTTCCCTTGTTCCCGTTTCATTACTCTGTTTACTTTCTTCCTTCTGCTATTTCCTTTGTGACCAATTTTAACCGCAAAGGACTCTTTTTTTATTGTTATTGTTGTTGGCTATGTTTGTGGAGTTTGTGTTTGTTTGTTTTAACTAAAGGTGGAAATGGAATTAATTATGGATCCCCACCGTACTGGCTTTGTAAACTGTTGTTTCCCCCAAATTGAAGTGTTCAAATAATCCTGTGGAATTATGGGTTGTTTGGTACAGAGGCTTGGCAATGCTTTTAGTTCAGAGAACTGTCAAATAACTTTTGCTAATTCTGTACTTTCCCAAAACATCTTAGTTCTTAAAGAAGTTAAATACGAGCCTGTAATACCAGTGTGTAAGTCATGTGAAAAAAGTGGGTGGAGTCTGGCCAGATACAGTCTCTGGGGTTGCTTTGAAATATCATGAGTTTAAGCCCACTAGCATTTAAGCAATGAACTAAATGCATTTATTTAATGACTGAATATATTTTGGGATTATCACTAATAGAGAGACAGTTTCATTCTTTCATAATAGAAGTAGAACATTCACCCAGGTAATTAGCCATCATGCTGAACAGACCAGAGCCTTGAGACCAGGGGGAGAGTGGTTTAACAAAAAGTTACAGCTGTAGCTAACCAGCTGACTCAGCAAACTGCATCATCCTGGAAGCTTGTTAAAGGTAATGCAATACCTATGGAATTAGATACATTATAAAAACATCTGCACCTTGAGATCATCAGAGGATTACCTTAGTGGAAAATATGATGTCCTCCATCCTAATGGCTTAAATTTGCAGAAGGATGTCTCAGAGTGTATAGAGGGTTTTGGGTTTTTTTGGTGGGGTTTTTGGGGGGTTTTTTGTTTTTTTTTTTTCCTGAAAGGAAGGGAGGAGGCAGCTGATGCAGATATAGGTTGAGTTGTCCTATGATACATAAAGCAACTTGTCCTACGTTTTTTTGCAGACAATCCAAATGGTGGGAAACGCTTTGTAGTACAACAAGAAAACTGCGTTTCTTCTTGACATTCTCTCTGAATTGTAAGGGTTTTCAGTGGATGCAGAGGAAAAAAGGAGCCTCTTATTTGTTTGGTTTTGACACCTGTTATTCTTCTGTCAAGATACAAGCACTGCACTGAAGGAAAAACATTGGATAAAACTCAATTTATAAACTTGGTATCTGCACTCTTCTGCCTCCTCCACTCCACTCCTGCCTCCTGTTGCTTAGATAAGATAAAAGCACTCACTGAAGGACTGAGTTACTCAATGTTTTGAAGCAAAACAGAGTTTGAGATCAGTGGGAGAAGGGGGAAAGATACAGAAATTAATGCCTTCTCTTATTGAAGAAGGTATAAATTATACCTAGTATAAAATTTAAAGAAAACCTATTTAAAATGTTAGGCACACTGCTAGTGAGGTCTGTCTTAAGTAGTATGTTTTTAAAAGACTGGCTTATGCACATTCTTAATGATAGATGAAAAACAGGAGTGTTGGAACTAGATGATCTTTAAGGTCCCTTCCAACCTGAACCATTCTATGATTTTACGATTTTACAAAGGTCAAAAATTATTTAATATTGTTAAGTGTTATTGTTAGATGTTTGGTGTACTGTCCCGAGGTTATTTAGCATTTTTGATTAATGAATCATTTACAATATCCATCAGTTGCAGATTTGCATCTCCCATGGTCTAATTTATGATGTATTCTTTTTCTTTTATAATGTGTTACTGCAATTGAAATGCTGGTAAGTCATTAAGTGTTGCATACTTTGGAAAGGTAAAAGACCGTATTAACATCTTTTTAAAATATGCAGGGATACCTATTCCATTTTCATAAGTTTAAGTATGGCTCAGATGAGAGTGGAAGGAGCACTAGTTTTAGAATTAGAGCACTATGTGTTGGAAAAAGCTTTATTGTTTTATTTAAATGTGTAGGTTTTAGTTTTGTTCCTTTGTCCTAGTTGATTTCTAGGCAGTTGGGATTGCCGTTGACAGGTTTTCCTTACTTTGTGGTTGATTTTGTGTACATGGGGAATTTATGGCCTTTTTCACAGTATAAGATTGTGACAGGATTAGAAGAGCAGAATTCAATTTGACAGGTTCTCTTGTTTCTCTCTGAATCTAATAATGGTTGCTGAAACAGTTGTTCATCCTGTATGTGGAGAGGGGCACAGCTGGATGTGGGTATGTGATCTACATGTCTGTAGTGTTCTAGTTTAGTCTAGATTCCCTTTGGAAATTATTCCTGTAATCAGTTGTAGGTATTCAGCCGGGAATGGCCCGGGCCAGTCTTTTCAGGTTTTACAAACCATAGCTGGAAATGATCTTAAGATGCATATGTCTATATTACATTTAAAAACACCAAAATACACTACCATGTAACATAGCCATGAAATTAAAGGGAAAATGTTTGTATTATGAGATTTTTATCTACTTGTAAAAGTGACGCCATCTCTTCCTCACTCCATTTCATGTAAATGTGGAATTTTGGTGTCCGTACGTAGAATGTGTACTAGACTGATACTGCAGAGATGATGTAAGCGGACATCATGAGAGCAGTGCTGTACGTCTTCGTGTGTCGCTTCTACATGTTGGTGGATTGGATGAGAACCCTGTTTGCTGCAAGTGACTGCCCTTCGAGTCCCAGGTGTAGTATAGTCCTCTTTCTTCTACCCAGACGGAGTCTAGTGAAGTAAGTCCTGTTGCTCAGCCTCTGGGTTGGCCGAAGATGCCTGTTTTCCATTTCTGAAGTTTTATGCTGACTGCCTGTAGAACTTCTATTTGACCCTTCAAACACGTTTCCAGCCCACTGGAGACACACTTTGATTTGAAGCAGTGCTTATTCAAAAAGAAAATTCTGGTAGCAAACACATGAAGAGATCTGCTTGGGAAAAGGCTTTTAGATCAATGTTAGTCCCTTGGGAATCTCTGACTTTTTGCACTAACAGTGGTGCCAATACTGTGATTTTTTATTTTTTATTAAGAAATACCTAATGGCTGTTTCCTTTCTCCCCCCAGCTACCCTTTATATCTGAATAACAATGAAAAGTGGAACTTCATATTGTTAAAAAAAATTATAGAAATAAGATGAAAAAACACTGGATTTTTGAACAGTGGAGTTTTTAGTGTATAATAGCAGACTTTTAGGAGGGTTACACGATATTTGTGTAAATTTTGTGCACCTTGAAATACCTTTTGTTCAGTTATTATATAAATGTATGCATAACAAGACAGCATATAGTTTAAGGTGCACAGGAATATTCAACACAATTGTAACTTAGTTATTATTAAATAGTTAATAGTTGTTAAACTGGCCAGTAAAGCCAGAATTATTTTACTCTGCTGTCAGATGCTGCCTAGGCGGTTATCCTTTATGTCCTGTTCTGCTCTTGAACTTCCTTTCATATTTTAAGTGTTCCGTACCTTCCCCGAGCACTTTTTGATGGAGTGATTATTTCTATAATGCCTTTTTACTCTGCTGGCAAGGTGCAATCCATTCATTATGTGAATCCTAAAATATTTAAGGAATATTCTTTGTAAAGACATTTAGTAGTGGGTACTTGTAGCAGGACAAGAGCTAGGGAACTGTAAACCAGAATTAGTAGCTCATCATGGTACAACATTTTCTGTTAGACCCTTCTTCATCTCAGGTGTCTGCTGCTTCAGAAATGACTGTCAGGAGGTAACGAATGCTGCAGAAAAAGGGGCATCCACGGCAGCTTTATTGCTGCAAGTTAACTTCTCAGCTTTGTTAAGGTAGAAATTACAATGAACTTGTCTTAGGGTAAAATACATTAAACAAATCTTTGGTCTTGCTTCGTGACATGGGAAATGCCTAATGCAATTTTTGGCACTGTATAAAATGAAGCGGCAAATGGAAAGAGGCAAAGCTTTCCCTTCATGGACATGAGATGAGAGGATTTTGCCTAGGAGTGCAACATAATGGCAAGAGATGTTGAGAAAACAGTTTTCCCCATTCCCAGACTTCCAGAATGCTTCAAAAGTTGCCTAACAAGGGGGATGCTGACAAAGGTGAATGGTAAATCTAAATACTGTGCTCATAGTTTCTATGGATCATAGCTTACAGGTGTCTTTAAATTGTAAGGGGGGGGAGGGGGGGCGGGAAGGAAAGAGCTATCAAAGTAAACATCCCTTAGTGCATGGGAAGATGACAGATTCTTTCTAACAAGATTTTCTGCTCTCTTGGAGGAAGACCATTTGTTAATAAACCATTTGAGAATCCATTTTTAAGGGATTTAATAAAATATACACAGATTGCCTTCTACTGCAGAAGCTATTATTCCCTTGGGTAGAAAAAGTGACTGACTGTGGGCATTAATGGCTGCTTCCTGTGATTCTGGCATTATATCTTGCTCCCATTTGCACTTTTTCAACCCGAAGTGAAATAATTTTTGAGAAACCTGCACTCGATTCCTAGCTTTTATGAGACATGTACGTGTTCTATATTTTATTTATTTGTATTCGGTCATGTCCATGATTCTCGTTGTTTTAGTGTCTGTGTCTATATCATGGGCACTGTGTGCTTATGCATACTTTCCTGTGTATGCAAAAGTTTCCATATCCAGCAAACTCCATTAAAGGGAAGAGGTAATAGTTTTTGTGTGAATTAAATGAATCCTTCCATTCTTGCCAAAGATTTTCATGAATAATTCACCCATTTCCATCAAAAATTGTAGATTTTTTTTGTTGTGATAGTTGCTGTCGATTAAATAGGAAACTGGAACCTATTATGGTCTAATAGATACTTGCCTGGAGGGGCCAGGTAACCCACAAAAGAGAAAAGAGGGTTTCTTAAGAATTTGGAGGAAGATCTTTCTACTACCATCTTTACAGCTATGAATATAAGTTATACTACTTTCACATATGAGAGAAATACAGTGGGATTGAGGGACTAAGTAATTTTTGTAAGGAATCTTGCCTTTTCTGAGAGTATCAACAGACTTTGCTTTTCTTAAATTAAGAAACAATTTTTCTGCTAAGAACACTTCATTAAGGGTGTGTTTGTGAAAAGTTCCAGTTGATTTCAGTAGCTGGGATGATAGGAGGAGGAGAAAGTTGGGGACAAGTGACCCTTAGAGGACAAAGCATGGATAGTTTTATGTATGTAAATGTTGAATTCAGTTATATGTCAATATATCCTGTCTTATATATTCTTACTGGCCTCCTTTTGTCATGCATGGTAAACAACGGGCAATGCCAGAAGCGACTTCAGCATAGATTGCTAAGTGGATGCCCAGGCAGACATTGGTTTCACAGAAGGAAGAATGAAATCTGGAAAGCTAATAATATTACGGTCACTAGCAGCTCTAACAGATCCCAAATGGATGTGCTTAGAGACATAATTTGTTTGATTCTTTTCTTTACCAGCATCATCTCCATATCGTATCCAAGAGCTGAAGGCAGAGTGGCAGGCTGTGGATGGCAAGATGGACGGTTGTTCCTCGGTCATAGTATTACGACCTTTTATATTAAAAGAGATTACAGAGAGGATGCTGCCAGGAAATGACAGAGCTGGTAGAGAAGGGGCCAAACAGTAGGACAGACACATTTAGAAGAGATGATTTATTCTACAGTAACATCTGTATATCTAGGAAACTGTTTCTACTATTTGTCACTTTTGTGCTTGTGGAGAATAGTGTCGTGTCAGCAGTAAACAAGTGTAATTCCCTGAATCTGGTCTTGAACAAAGCTAGGGAAAATTCAAGAATAACATAGTATTTGTCTGCTCTAAACCACATGTAACTCAAAACCAACCAATCCAAGTACTTACTGTGAGAGAGTAAGTTCAGATCTTTAATGCTGAGAAGGTGAAATGTGCAAGGGCTCTTGTAAACAGCTTCCTATAAATTTGCAAGTGTTCTCCCTGTAAACTCAAATGTGACTATTAGTTACTATTAGTTCGGCTTCACAGTAACACTTGAACTGTATGTTTGGACATGGGACAGATTAATTTTGTAATAATCTAGCCATTCAAGGTCCTGAGATCTTGGCTGAAGTGCATCAGAAAGGCAAGTGGGGTGGAGTTAAGGGATGCGGTGCCTTTTTGAGCAACGAACTGGGGCATGTGCAGGTTCCAGATGGAGCAGTTTATATAGCCTGAAGCAAAATACTGAGAAAGTCTTCAGTGAGTGGAGTTGGGAGAAGTACAGGCAAATTAACAGCATAACCCTTACTACGGAATCTGTGAATTTAAAATTTCAGTACACAGGGAGCTCAGTAACTCTACTGCACAACAGTTAGTGACACACTAATGATCAGTGAACAGTAAAAGGAGTGAAGTATTTACTTCTGTCCATTGAACCGGATCTACTCAGTTCATTCTAAAACGTGTTGGTTGCCTTGCTTTTGTCATGAGGGCAGTGCTGTGCTCCATCAGACAGACACGTCAGGTGAAGGAGTGACTTTTTTGCTCCCTGTCTTGATAAAAATTTAGTCTAGAAATTGATGAGAAAAGGGCATGCGATGACTGTTAACTGCAAAATGGACCCCACCCATCTGACTTCTGTTTCTGTGGTATTTTTAGCCTTTTTGTAATGCAATACATATTTTCATTACGTTTGCACTAAATGTGGAGCAAGCTTATTTGCTTGCAGGATTTGACTGTGTACTGATGTGGAGTAAAATGTACACAGTTCAGAATCTGCTAAATATAACGAAGCTGACAGGCCCTTCCAGAAGCAGAGGAGGCTGTTGATAAGTCCCACATCAATGCCTTCTCCCTCAACGTACCTATGTAAGCTTTAAAATATTGAAATGTTGTTGAAATTTAAGATATAAAGACTTGTTTCAAATTAATTTAGAATGTGTTTCCAGTCTTACTTACAGATCTCTTACTTGGTAATCAGAAAAATGGGTGATTTCTAGTTTTCTTTGAATGACATTCCTCTTGCTTTGAGGAATACCAGAAGATACTCTTTAGTGACCACTCTCATAGAATGAGAGTTTTGCTTTGATCACTGAAAAATCTGCACTGTTTCTAATTAGCAAAATTAGTGGCCATCATGTTTACAAAGATTTGCATAGCCGTGGAACAGTGTACGGTAGGGAAACTTGTATTTGTAAATACAAAACCTGAATAATGTAATTTCATTAAATAAGTGTCTTTGTGTGCTTCATTTGAATAGTTCAAGTTATCAATCTTTCATTACAGCTCTTTTGGATTTTTCTGGGTTTTTTTCAGCTGTTGGACAAATTAAAAGACCGCTGGATGCACACTGGCTTATGGAGAAACCTGGAGTTGGTTAAGACAGTCATTGCAGAGCCTCAAGGAGGGGCAAAGAGTGACTTTGATGAGCTGCTGAAAATATACTATGATGCAATAAAATGTAAAGGAGAAAAAGGTATGTTCTTCAGACATGAAATAGTTGATATGGAGTCTTCAAGTTTAAAAAAAGGGGGATTGTTAAAGTGCTTAACAATTAGATTAAGGCATGGATAAACAGTTAAATTAACCTCAGCTTAATGAGTTATTGTGATAAATGAGGAAGAATAACTGCTGGTTATATTGTTGCACGAGGATATGGGGAAGTACAGGATGATGCACAATCCTAATAGTGATATTCAAAAGGCAGTGAACTGTGTAAGGATCTGAAATTGCGGGTCCAGCAGGGCACGGAGTGGCTTCTTAAAGAATCAAACTTTTGAGTGCATAACTGTGATTTCCCATTGTATATTACAGCCACTGTAGGATTTCTTCCCAAAATACTTCAGTATTAGTACAGAGAATAAAGGATGATAGTATGTCAAAACCTAAATAGCATGATTTTTGGAGTGCAAAATTTAAAGTTTAAAATTTAAGATTGTTGTAGATCCATATGGTTCTTGCATAATTAATTACCACTATGTTATATAGTGCAAAATTATTTTGCTAGTTGATATTCAAAATCACAATATTATTAATTGAAGAGGAGTTAATTTCATCCCTCTAACAAAGTAATTTATATATTTATATCCACTCTCCTTTTCCTGACTGGTACACGGTGTATTATGCTATATTATGTTTAGTTCTTTAAAAGATGTTAGTGAAACTTTCTTCTGATACTCAGTTTATCAGTGGGAATGATATCTATGTTCCTCTCTGGCTTGTTCAAGATGGAGCACTCCTCATAGCTGTCTGCAGAGGAAAAGTTAGTGAAGGCTTGGATTTCTGTGATGAGAATGCCCGCGCAGTTATAACTATAGGAATTCCATTTCCAAATGTGAAAGACCTTCAGGTAGGATATCAACACCTAATTGAAAGAGTTGTACTTCATTTTTATGTCATGTTTAAAGCACCAAATATGCACAAATATTTTTTCTAAATGTTTACCCTTGGACTCCTCTCAATCCCATTTGAATCTTCTGAGTTACCTTCTACACTGGTAAGAGGAGGAACAGCGTAGCATGTCTTGTGGGCTCATTTATGTCATTCTAAATAAATGTATATCATACTAGATGTATTGTAAATTATTTTTGTCTGACATTGCTAGTGAAGGCTATTGCATTGTTAAAATGCTGATTAACTTTGTACTCTGCCAAGCAACAGCACGTGTTTCCATCTTCACTTGCCTGTTTTCATATATCGAAACTTGTCATTTGTATAGAAATGAAGTTACTTCCTGGCATACTATGGTGGGGCATGTGGTTATGAAGGTCTAGCATAAATGCTAGAAAAATACTATTTTAAATAAGACATTCAGATTGATCAAAAGATTATTTCAGAAACCAGGTTGAAAAATATAGTGTAAAATACTAATGGAGTGTATTTCGCACACTAGATCATTGACTGTAGTATGTCACCTTTCTAGTCCCTATTGCCACCTTTAGTGTAACTACGTGTATGACGCTTCCCACATAAACCAAGCGTGGAAAGCCATCCTTTTCAGGCTGATGCTGCTTTATTAGCTTGAAATTTTGAGGTAGGAAATGATGACATAACTTCTTCCTACATACCGAGGTTGTTACATTTTTGATAATTCAAGCTTCATCTAACTTTAGGCCAAATCTAAGTGCCTTCTGAAAACGTTTTTTTTGAAGTGCCTCCAATTAAAGAAACTGGAGACTATTTGTGTTTTTCAGCAGGTGGCCAAAGTAGCATCCTGTCGCTTGCCCTGCCGTGTAATTACCCACATCAACACTTCCTTCCTTTTGACTTCAGCAGTTTTTTTTTTCAGCAGGACTTGTCTTACGGATTGATGATGTTCCATCAGAATAGGCACCTCGTAGTTGAAGCCAGGCCTTCATAAAGGAAAAGAAAGCCAGTGCATATGGAAAAGTATTTTTCTAGATTTTCTTTCTACTTCCCAAAAAAGAACATTTATTATTGACTAGTTTGTAAGACGACTTATTCTTTAGTGGTCTGTGCGTGCCACTTAGGTAGTCACCCAGTTGCTGGCACACTTCTTCCTGGCAATAATAGCCACGTCACTGCTTTATCTTATGTGTATCTTTTAGAGCTTTTGGGGACTATTTTGGACTAAGAAACAAAGCGAAGTATCATAGAATAAATAAATACCAGAAACAACTGGATTCTGGTTATTACTAATGCCAAATCAAACAAGAAAATCGTAGATTTGCACTTGAAAGCCCAAACAGTATCAGTTTGGTTTTAGAGATGTGTTCTGAGCTTAAGTGAAGACCAAAGGCTACTTTGCTGGCTCCAGCGTGTGCCTAATGACAGCCCCGCTGGAAAAAACCCACATCCTGTAAGGAGTAGTAAGGTTGTATTAGCGGTGGCTGCCTAGTGCAATGGTCTTTCCATGCTTGCGTAATTTTTTTGAAGCACTTATTCAGGCACAACATTTTTTGCCTTACTAAAATATAGCACGCTGTACTTTA
>KL260707.1:0-16360 GCA_000699545.1 Podiceps cristatus | reverse complement strand
TTGGGGTGGGTTTGCTCTTCTTTTTCTCCTGTAATCATTCATCAAAACATCCTGTTCCTTTCTGGGCAGGACTCTTCATCTGCGGTTGATTTTGGCACTGCTCTGTTCCACAAAGTCCCTATTCCGCCTCTGATTCATTTGGCTTCTTGGTGCACAGGGGATTGTTTCTGTTCCCCAATGGAAGGAACCAGGTATTTTGCAAAAAAAGCGCCTCTGAATCTACCAGAATATGGACCGCACAAAATCCCTGCAGTGTCCTACACTGCATGTGGTACAGGGCACCGCAGGTGGTTTAGGAGAAACGGGGGGAAATGGACCAAAAAGGGAAGAAAAAGTTCAATTTGGAGAGGTCTCTGCCCTGCAGTATGCAAAGCAGCACTTGACGGGTGCTCTGAAGGACAGGAGGCCATGATGATGGACACATTTAAACCCCACGCATAGCCAGATGTAGTTCCCACACTGCTCTCCACCCAAATTCACTAGGATTAGTCCTCTTGATAAGTCAAATCCCATTTAAAAGACACACCTCAGGCTGAGCTCAGCTCTCCCTGCGGGACCTCCTCTCCCAAGCTCTGCTTCTGCCAGGGACCACGTCTGCAGACCAATGGACCCACCATGGCCATGCTGCTGGTTCCCTGCACTTCTGCAAGACCCTGGCACATGGGGAGAGCCCCTCACTGGGATGGGGAAGCAGCCAGGCAGGAGGGCAGGTCTCATGGGTGGTCAGACCTCCAACGGGAGGCACGGGTGCAGACACCGAGCTATTCTGGGCGTCTCATTTTCTGTCCCGTTCTCCGTTGATCAGTTTTCCTTTGGTTCTTCCCCAGTAGACACAGCTCTCCTCTCAACGGGCTGGAGGTGTTCTTCCTCCCCTCCAAAGGTCATCCCCCCTCTAAACTATGTCACGTGCCACGATCACCTCAAAGACAAGTGCGTGGAGCTCTGAGCATCCACCGCTCCTGTCAACATCCCCTGGAGATACAGGTGCCTTCAGCCCTGAGCATCTGAACGGAAAAGAGGATCATCAAAATAAGACGCCGTCTTTGAAAAATGAAAGCTTCTGTGCTGCAGGAGCAGCTGGGGCACACCTCAGACCTTAGCAGACTCGTGCTAATGTGAAATGTCCTCTGCTCTACCCACCTCCCCCCACCCCTGTTCAGAGAAATTAGAGCGACGCCACCGAAGTTAATCATTATATCCATTTTGCCTATGGCAGCTCCATGCCCACAAAACCCTTCGGACGCCGCTTTGCAGAGGTATCTTCTCTTTATCAGGGCCATCAGGCTCCTCCTTGCATCCACTTGTCAAACTCTCCTCCAAGGAGAGGCAGGAGCTCCGAGAGTGACAAGGAGACACGTGTCGTCATCACCTCCACTCATCGCGTCGCTGCCGTTCGTCACATCACCACTGCTCATCCCACCGCTCATCACCAACGCAAAGCCCGATGCCTGACACCAACACATTCACCGGGTGGCTCGGACGAGTGGTGTCAGGAGCACCATCCACCTCGCCAAATGTCCAAGGGCCGGGTCAGTATGATCTTGCTGCATGGGCAGGCAGTGGGCAGAAATAAGGCCCCTGCTTTGGACGGGGAGATGTTCCAGCCATTTGCCTGCTCCTGGCAATCCCAAAAAGACTCTGTGCACCTGAAGGACCAGTGAGAAGGCTCGCTGGACCCTGGGGAACTGACTGCTTCTTTAGAGCCTCCAACAAAACTGTCTGGTCCAGGAGAAAAATGCAGACCTCAGGGTACCCAACTAACCATCCAGCCTACCAGGTGCCCACAGGTCATGGGAACAGGCAGAAATTGCAGTTTCTTCTCCAAAATAGGGATGGTAGCTGCCAGCTCCAGCTAAGGAAGATCAGAGGGGTGCATCCAGGCAGGCTGAGATGAGTGCGCAGAGCATCACCTTTTCCCCAGCACACAGCCAAGCACTTGAGCCATCCACGAGAAAGGACCTGGCCAAAGACATGCAGAGGGGACCCCAGCAGCCCCATCCTGCCATCCCACCCCTGCCAGCTCCTCCAGTGAGCCCCCAGCTCTGCTCCCATCTCCCCCACCACAGCCTCTTCCCCACACCTGTGGTGCCTCTTTATTTGTGTAGCCAACAAAGAGCTACTTAGCGCTGACATATGTCTTGTGTCAGAGCCAGAGGCTGGCAAGAGGGAGGCCCAGGGAATTTGAGAATTAAACACACTTGGGTTTACTGGTGGGAAGCAGAGCCAGAGTTGGTATTTTCATGGGAGTTACCTGCTGGGGCATCTCTGCCTTATGTCCAGGAAGCATGGGGTGAGCCCGGCTCTGCAAAGTCTCTTCCAAGAGGGATTGCCCTTTTTCTTCTGGTCTTGCATCAGGACAGTCACCCTGGCTGCATGGTCCTGGCCAACGGCTTCCTCTCTGGTGGGGACAATTGGTTCCTAGATGCTTTAGGCTTTGGAGAGGCCGGGAGGTCAGCAGCCTTGCCAAAGCTGAATGTTAGAAATCACCCCATGGGGGAGTTCAATGAGGGATGAATGTCTCCAGCACCACAACCCAGTGAGTCCTTTTTCCCACCCCAGTCAGCCCAGTGCTCCCCAGTATAAATCCAGGGTAATGTAGATGCACTTGGAGGACTTTTTATTTGTCCTCCAGTTTCTGAATTGCCATCTATGCTTCCTCATCTCTTTTTTCCTGCAGCAGAGAAGTGGCCCTGGGCTTCATGTTCAGATGATCCTCTCCCCTGAATCTCAGGACTCCGGTCTCAAGGCAGAAGAACGAAACCCTTCAAGACAGAGTCAAGAAGCTGCTCATACCCCAGGTATAGCCCCGCATTACTGGGGCCCAACTGCCCATATGTGGTCCTGAAGCCAATTCTGTGAGATCCCTACAGCTCTTAGATGAAAGGAGGTGGCAGCCTTCTCCTCTCTCTGGCAAAGGTTGGCTGGGATGCCAGGGCCTGTGTTGGAGGAAACAAATGATTCCAGTCATAGAGACTGGCCATGGCCTTGGGCCAACACTGCCCTTCACCCCTCAGCACCAGGGCAATAGGAAGGGAGAGCGGGGGGAGACATTGCACTATTGGTAAATTGTAAAAAAAAAAAAAAAAAAAAAAAAAAAAAAAAGTGTGGTTTTGTCAGCATAAATCCTGAAGTCACTATTTTTATGGGGTGGAATCACACTTGGAAAGATGCAAAGTGTGATAGTAGCAGCATTGCACAAGTGGCGCTGGTCTAAGGATGCAGGCGCAGCAGGGAGTGGAAATGTCTTTCATTAAAGCAAGTGACATTACCAAAAAAAAAACCCCAGCCCAGTGTTCAGGCGCACCAGCCCTTCCCTTTCATTCCCACGTGTATGAAAAGCCCTTCCAGTGCAGGATTAATTTAATAGCACCAAAGCCCTGGATCATCCCCAGATGAGTGGTCCAGCTGGATGAAAGCTGTTCAGGGCTCCACTTCCAGTCCCAAACCACCGAGTATGGAGCCAGGCACTTGCCCCGGGCCGTTCTCCTCTAACCTTGAGCTGGTCTAGGTGATATTTGAAGGTTCTGCATGGAAGCAGAGGAACATTGCCAGGGAAATAACCTTCTCCTCACCCTAATGCATGTAAGTGTCAGAGATGACACTATCTGGGAGAGCCCAGGTCCTCGCAGGTAAGGATAGCCATGGCAGGTTGGCATCTCTGTGACCTTGAAATGGGGCTTGGCTTGACCACCCCATGAATTACCTGCCTTCGACTGGTTAAAATCCCACTCGTCCTGGGTTTCAGACTCAACATGCATTGACACCAGCACATGGAGAGCACCCACGCAGCAGCTGTTCACACCAGCTTTCGAACAAGCATCACGCAAGTGGCCAACGGGACCTCAAAAGGGCTTCAAGGATGGACAGCTTGACAGCAACCGTCCCAACATTGCCTGCCGACTTGGAGGGGTCAGGCACTTGGAGGGGGAGGCATTTGGGAAGGGGTAAGGGGATAAGGCCAGCAAAGGGACAGATCAAATGATGGGCCAGAGAGACCCCACAGCCAGATGACGGATAGCCAGAGAGGTGCAGTTGGCAAATGGATGCAATCCTGAAATACTATACGGAAAAAAAAAAAAAAAAATGTGTCAGGGAGATGAGCAAGCAAATCAAAGATGCCTGGTGTAGGTGGATGGATGACTGATAGATCCATGGCACTGCTAGACGGGTGATGGATACCAAGGTGGGGGGACATCGTAGACAGGCGGAGGGATGTATGCGCCACAGGAGCCGTGTGTAATCTCTTTCCCCGTGTGCGAGTCACTTGCCTGCAGTCCCCTTGGGTCCCCTTTAAAAGAGCATTTCCAGAACCTGCTTCATAAACATTACGGGGGGAGCTCAGGAGGCGGGGTGGGGATAGAGGAGTTTGTTCCCAACTCACCAGGTTGTCTCCGACAGAAAACGATCCTTAAACAAATCAGGCTCAGTTTATCGGGGCTTCAAACACCCGTGTGCACTCGCACACACACATAAAGAAAATCTCAAAAACAAAACAAAAACTGGGGGAAGAAATCAAAAGTAAAAAGAAGAATTAAAGAAAAAAAAGCCCCATATTTTAGAGTCAGCTGAGAAGTGACAAAGTAATTTGCTCCTGGCAGTCTATCACGGCAGTCTAATTCCCAGTGACACCATTCAGCTGCTGACTACACTAACTGTCAGAGTCAATTAGCCGGGAGCCAGCAGCGCAAAGTGTTTACGGGTGCTAAAATTCACTCCACACGCTGTGCGGAAGTGAGAAAAAATTACTTTGAGGGAAGGGGGGAAATTCAAGCGGCTGGTTTAACGCTAACGATTGCCTCCGCCGCTCCCCGAGATGACAGTAGGGCCTGGAGGATGCCAGGAGGAGAAGAGGGAAAGCAACGTGGCCAGGACCGAGGGCACCCAGGAGTGTCATGGGTGCCCGGGCACGTTCACCTGTGGAGCTCACTGCCACGGGAGATGGGACAGATCCTGCAGCAGAGTTTGGTGCAAGCCAGAGGGGCCAGCTGGAGGAGGCAATAGAGCTGTGGGTTTTCCCCATCCCTGCAGAAGTGGTTCGGAAAGCCAGGGAAGGGGCAGGCGCTCTTCCTCGGATGGCACGCACCCACTGCAGGATGGCTAGCTGAGAAATAACCCGTTTTTTCCTGCCATCAAGTCTGCGTGCCTGGCACAGGGCTGCACGGACACCATCCCCAGGCCACCCTCACTACCCTTCACATCTCACAAGGGGAGCAAGGAGAAGCAATTTGGCTAGATGGACAACAGCAGTGCTGTTCCCCGAAGTCAGGATCTCTCCAGAAACTGTGAGGAAGAGGAAGACTGATCCCAGAGCACATGCCTGGATGAGGAAAGCACAGAAACAGCCCCATCAGCCCACAAGCACCAAGGCACAGACGGACATCAAGTAGGTAACCCCTTTTCTTGCATGGCCTGGTGATAGATGAAGGTCTTTCCATCCTTGCCTGAAAATAACGCTGCGTGGAGGTGAATGTCAAAATCTGAGAGCCATCAGACTTTCCCGCAAACCTTGAAACCCTTAACATTTTTCCTGTCATTGCTCCTGGCTGGGGAGATGCGATAAGCACATCCAGAAGGGGCTTTTGACCATGATTGAGGAATGTAGGAATCTGCATGTAAGGAGCTGGGTGATATTCCTATTTGGGGAAATTCTGAGATTTTTATTTTTTTAACCTCTTATTTTCTTCTCCTTCAGTCAGTAACCAGGAAGAAACTTTATAAAGAAATTGAAAATCACCCTCCACTCCCCAGTCACGCCTCTTCCAGGGTCAAACCAAAGTCTCTCCTCCTTTTGCAAACATTTTGCAATTATGGTTTTTTTTCTTTCTTTTTTTTTTGTATGTTTTTCAACAACAGCACTTTCACCTTCCTTGAGATGAAGACAAAAGGCTGAAAGCAGAGTTTGTATGAACAAGGGATATTTTCACTGTTTCAAAGCTTTCCATGAAAAAATGATCAAGAAGTACCTGGGACTTCCCTTTCCTGGGAAAACGATCAGTTCTAGCAACTTGTCTGTTGTTTCTTTAGACCGAGAAGGTCCTGGCCAGATATTGCATGTATCCCAGCCTGTCCAAGGCAATGTGGTTAACTTGAGCTCTACCCTGCTGTAGGAAGGATCTCAAGCCCGTCTCCCCAAGCCCATGGTACCACTGAAGCCAAACTCAGAAGAGAGCACTTCTTCACCACTTTCCCTCCTTGTCATATGAAATGTGCTCAAACGTTTGCAGGTTTTCCCAATTTTTCTTCAGTCAGACATAAAACCAGAAATAAACTTACTCCAGGGGCAAGTCAACCCCGCTAAGTGCTGAGCTGTGGGTGTCCCACAGATGTCACCGTGTTCATCACTGCTCAAAGCAGGACACGTGGCTCGTGGGGTCAGATGTCTTCCCACTGCATTTGTTTTCATAGAATCATAGAATTGTCAAGGTTGGAAAAGACCCTTAAGGTCATTGAGTCCAACCGTTAACCCATCACTGCCAAGTCCATCTATACCATGTCCTCAAGCACCGCATCTCTCCGTTCTTTAAACACCTTCAGGGATGGAGATTCAACCCCTTCCCTGGGCAGCCTGTTCCAATGCCTGACCACCCTTTCGGTGAAGAAGTTTTCCCTAATATCTAACCTAAACCTCCCCTGGCGCAGCTTGAGGCTGTTTCCTCTCGTTCTATCACTTGTTACTACAGAGAAGAGACCGACCCCCACCTCGCTACAACCTCCTTTCAGGTAGTTGTAGAGACCAATAAGGTCTCCCCTCAGCCTCCTCTTCTCCAGACTAAACAACCCCAGCTCCCTCAGCCGCTCCTCATAAGGCTTGTGCTCTAGGCCCTTCACCAACTTCGTTGCCCTCCTCTGGACACGCTCCAGCCCCTCGATGTCCTTCTTGTAGTGAGGGGCCCAGAACTGAACACAGCACTCGAGGTGCGGCCTCACCAGTGCCGAGTACAGGGGCACGATCACCTCCCTGCTCCTGCTGGCCACACTATTCTTGATACAGGCCAGGATGCCGTTGGAGGCAGGAAGATGACTTTCTGGTGTCTTTATGGCCTTCCAGCAAGAGCAAGTGTTTGAGGAAAAACAATATTGATCTGGATCCAGTCCATTGTCCTGGCCTTTAAACCTGCCCCCTTCCGGGGTTGCCTGGCCCCTCTCCATAGAAGGGAATTCTCCTTCCCTGCAGGGTGATTTCAAGGGGCAGCTCAGCACTGGTATTTACTGACGTAGCTCTGCTATTGCTCTCGGAGCACCAGCTCTCTAATAGGATGTACCAGCCCTTACATGATTGGGCAATGCTTCCCTCTCTCCCTTTAGAGATAGAGAAACCGAGGCAGGAGGTAAGTGAGCTCACCCAACATAGGTATCTCCATTTGGGGTTTTCCTGTGGGAAGACACAGGCTTTGCATGTGTCACCTCTACCCTAAAGGTCTGGAAATGGGTCAGACATCTCACACCCTAAAGCAGACAGTATCTCCCCATAACAGGATCTGGGGCTGACCCACACATGCTGTCTAGCTTCTGCTGAGCTGAATCCCACCGTAACAGTCCAACAGAAGAGTCTCAGACTCACACCCTCTGCTCTCCCACCTTCTTCAGGGCATGCTTGAACGTTGGCACGTCACATCCAGCCTGGCTGCACCCATCTCTCCATCACAGAGAGCAACCAGCAGCAGGCAAACACAAGTGGGCAGACAGGGGTGCTTTGAGCAAAACCCCATGTTTTGTAGCTCAGACCTAAATTTGTTCCTCTGCCCATTCCCCACATGCACACACACACACACATTTTCATGCCGTGTGAAATTAAAGGCAGCAAAATCCACCCCTACCCCAGAAGAGGCAGGTAGTGTCCCAACTAATCTGGAGCAGGAGGAGGGGGTTGCCATTCCCAGGCCAGCTCTTAGGGAGAGGACTTGGAATTGCAGTGGACACAAAACACCATGCTCTGTGGCAGTGACCTCAACCTTCTGGCTGCAAATCACTAAATGCAGCCTAATAGCAGCTATTTCTGCCACTTAGCAGCAGCAACATTAGACATTGGGGCCTTGGCTTGCCCACGCACTGCTCTCTGTCTGCTGCTTCTCCCAACCTTTGAGAGACTACGCTCAATGAGCGCTCTTAGGAAAAGGGTTCAAGTCCCAGCCTTGCTAATGTTGATTACACTGGAGTCATCTCATCTACCCTCCAGCTGCCTGCTCTGCTGCGATCTTTCTGCAGTTTTAGCTCTACAAGCCATAGGCTGTGGTCCGTAGCCTCCATGAGCGCTGCTGTAAAGCCGGTAGCAACAGCGGCCAGTGTTTAAGACAGGTTACACAGCCCAACTGAGGAAGAGAAGCACCAACCACAGTGCAGGCAAGAGCCCCTGCCCCCTCCAGAAAGGCTTGGGCAGCTCAACACTTCGGTGGTGGGGGTTTGACATCCCAACAGCAGAAACCAGCAGGTTTTCTATTGCATCAGTAACGTTCTTGGTGCATGGAACTATTCTGGCCAAGCTGTCTTTTCTGTCCAAGGGCAGTTGCAAAAGGCAGGATCTTTATTTCTCATGTTACGATAGGTCCTGACATGACCCCATGGCCAGACTCCACCCAGACACTCAGGGAGCCCCCCATATTCTTCTTCAGGGGGACACAGACTGGTGAAGGCAGAAGAGCTGCCCTACTCCATGGTCAGGCAACCACGGGAAAGCAAAATGCTTCACCCAGACAGGGCACTGGTACCCAAACTGAGCCCTCAAGCCTTGAACCTCCCACCCAGGGCAACCACAATGACACCAGCAGGTCAGAATCTTACCACAGAGCTTGTTGCGTTGTCAAACCACTGGATTTTGTAAAATTTTCATCACAGAAATGTCTAGAAATCTCCATGGGGGGAATGGGAGGAGGGAGTTGTTTATTTACTGCATTTTGACAAGACAAGGGGGAATGGACTAAAGCTGAAGGAGGGAAGGTTTAAATTAGATATGAGGGGGAAGTTTTTTACGGAGAGAGTGGTGAGGGGCTGAAACAGGCTGCCCAGAGAGGTGGTGGATGCCCCATGGCTGGAGGTGTTCAAGGCCAGGTTGGACGGGGCCCTGGGCAACCTTGTGTAGATCCAGGCCTGGAGGTTGGTGTCCCTGCCTGTGGCAGGGGGGGTGGGACTCTGTGATCCTTGGGGTCCCTTCCAACCCAGACCTTTCTATGATTCTGTGATTTTAATTTCATTAAATATTTTCTACAGTATTTTCCTTTTGAGGAAAACTCACTGACAGCCTAAGGCAGTGACCCCCAAGTGGGAGCAAAGCCTGTGCCGGCTGATGGGGGTTCCCCACGGGAAACGGCTCCCATCACCATGGCGGGGTAGGTTAGGCTCTATACTGCAGTGAAGGGCTCAGATGGGTCTAGAAACACCCTCACTGGAGTCCTGGGACCTGCCTCTGTCAACACAGCCAGGTCTGGCAGGGAGCAGGAGAGAGCTGGATGAGCAGATGGACAATAGTGAGCCCACAGACTATCCAAAGTACCAGGATCTCCTTTTCTGCCTGAGCACACCCAGAACAAAACCCATCTGTCTTTGGAGGAGTTTGGATCCAAATCCATCTATTCTTCTCAATTGCTGATCAATTATGAGGAGGCTACCTGGCCCACTGTCCTTCAGCAAGGTGGGTAAGAAGCTTTAAGTCCTGAGCACACCTGAGGTCCTATGGGAGGGCTGTCCTAAGGTTGGTCCAACCTCCCAACCATAGAAGTAGTCTTGAGGCAACGTGGATGCAAGCAAAAGTGAAGTCTTCTCCACTATGGGGCAAAAGTTGCCGTTCCTTATTCTCAACAGCACACTTCACACAGGGTGAGGGCCCAAGGTCCCAAATGCTGCATGGGTAACTGGACATCCCCTTGCCTGTCTGTCACCAAGGCCATCGGTTTCAACTGAGCATTAACCAAAACCAGACATATCCTGGTCCAGGACTCCTGTCTATCCTACACACCAAGTAGTGCAGCTTGATGGGACACTCCAAGGAGCTTTTCAAGGGGCTGGGCGCATTGGAGATCAACAAGTAAAACAGGCCTTCATTTCTCAGGTGCTTCGAGAAAACAGAGCGGTGCAGAGAGAGACCTTGGACTTCACTGATCTGGTAAGATATCTACCGCTTCCCTTTCTAGGTACCAGCTCACTCTGGTAGATGGGATGGCTGAATTATTAAATACTCTTTGAGTGAAAGGATGCCGCTGGCCCTGGAAGACAAGCAGAAAAACTTTGTTCCAAATAGCACCATCCGTGTTGGAAGCAGCTCCTAAACCAATGACCCTTTTACAACCAGAGGTTGAGCTCCATCCTGCGTCCATCTCTTCCACCACTGGTCTCTATACCCTGGGTGGAAGACACAGTGCTGAGACACCTGTGCGGTGAGACTAGAGGACATGGCCAGCACGTTCATGACAGAAGAGCTAAGGAAAGACCAGGGGAAGCCAGGCCCCGTAGGGTGCCCACTGGGGTCTCATGGGCTCTATCAAACATTGCAAAGGACCCCCATGGGAGGTTTCCATCAGCCTCCAGAGCTCACTCATCACCTCCTTCCTGGCAGCCTCCATGTCAAGGTCTGAAACCTGGACCTACAGCATTGCTGACACGAACGATCTGCAGGGCACGTCCCCCCACCAGATCCTCGTGGTGTAGGAACCCGTTGCAGACAGCAAAGCCTTGTCATCACCCTCCTGGGACAACTCTGGGATCTCTTCTGGCCAAATGGGCCCAAATGTCAGGCTGATAGACCCTGTTTGAGACTCAGTAATCAAAAGCCTGTTCACTGGTGCATTTTTTTAACTGAAACATGGAGTACAGAACAATACAAAAGTGTCTGTGTCATTCAAATTTCTTTTATTCTGCATCAAAGCAAAGTAGGAGATTTTTGGAGATTACATTTTCGACACAAGAACTTACAGGGAGCATTTTTCTGTTGCGGAGATCTTTTTTTCTCCTTTCATAATAATTCTTTTCCTTCCTTTTTTCCTCCTTTGCTAGTGGAGAAAAAGGTGGAGGGGGGGTTAGCTTTGCTTTTTTTTTAAGGAGGAAAAGGACAAAAAAAATGAAACCGAAGGACAAATATAAAGGCAATCTCCAGCAGAAACTGGTGAAAAGACTCGGTTGCCTTTTCTGTTGGGATTTTGCACAAAAATGCTTCCCTTTCTGCAGCAGACCCCAAACCCAGGAGCATCACCTGCTTCTGCCGAGACTGTCTCCAAAAACAGGGGCCTGGCTGACATGCTCTGGACTGCACCAGCCCTTTATTTTTGCACAATAATGTCTTTTCCCCTCTGGGTCACAAGTGGGGGGCTCCAGAGTTTAGCAGAGGGTTCCCCGGAGGTCCCACGGGAGAGAGGAGGGCTGTGGCAGGGCAAGCGCATCTCTCCCGCTGTTTCAAAGCACTTTTTGTCTCCTCCACTGTCATCTCATGCTCTGTCACTGAAATCACCTGAAGTCACCGGTGACTGTGGGACCTGCAGATCAGGTGATCAGCCTGGCAGTGTCCCTTGGACATCACGAGTGCAACAGAAGTTTGGTGAAGGTTTTGTGATGGTAGGCAATAAACTCTCCCCTGGGGTAGTTGTGGCGATTAGCAAATTTCACTTTTTTTTTTTTTTTTTTTTCTTAAAATGTGTATATCTATCCTGAGAAATTCAAAGCCAGAACCCAAATCAGTGTGAAACTGCAACTGAGTCATCATAAAGCTGCAGGGACCTGGCTGTGTGCTGTCATCTGGGGTTTTTTTATATAACTTATCTTAGAGCAGACAAAGTCTGCAAGATTTGACAGCCAAAGGCAAAGCTTGACCAATGCATACTGGAGATGCACAGCAAGTTGTTAACAAGGAGGGTAATTAACGTGGCAAGAAGGAAGCAGCACTTTCATTACTCTCCCCTCAGCCTTTGAGAATACTGCTGTACGTGAGATGGTCCTGTTCAGCCATCAGTTATGGGTTCAAGGGAGAGTTCACGGCAAGGGCAGATGACCAAGAAACCCGAGTTCGAGCAGCTTAGCGAGCTACCCACCACCAGCTGAGCTGTGTCTGCTTTTTGCCTACAACTGCGTGGTTTCACCTAAGCTCTAATCAACAGAATTTTGGTGGCTGAGAACCCCAAGGACAGGGGGTTACTACAGCCCAACTGATGAATAAGAAGACGCTGAATTGTAGGAACTCCATCACGTGTCTGAGACCAGCACATTGAGAGCAGCACAACTGGATTTGCTTAGCTTGCAGAAAAGGAGGTGGAGGGGAGACCTTACTGACCTCTACAACTACCTGAAAGGAGGGTGTAGTAAGGTGGGTCTTGATCTCTCCTCCCAAGTAGTCAGTGATAGGATGCGAGGAAATCGCTTCAAGCTGTGACAGGGAAGGTTTAGATTGGACATTAGGAAAAATTTCTTACTGAAAGAGTGGTTAAGTATTGGAATGGGTTGCCCAGGGAAGTGGTGGAGTCACGGTCCTTAGAGGTTTTCCAAAAAAAACCATCTAGATTTAGCCCTTCAGGATATGGTCAAGCAGGTTTGCCAGTTTTAGGTTGACTTGATGATCTTAGAGGTCTTTTCCAGCCTCAATGATCCTGTGATTCTATGATTCCATGATTGTGCTTAATGCAGTGATGACTGCATTGCGGTTTCCTACCAGCCTTGCATAGAGGATGTTGGTATCAATGCATCTCACTCCTGATGAAATGCATGAGAGTTCTGCACCTAAAGCCTAGCGAAGATCTACCCTGCACAACTCTGTGTCCTAAACTCAGGGCTGGGTCTCTGTGCAGGAGCACTCCAGCATGTCCGGATGTTCATCAAAAGCCACCTTTTGACCCTAGGATTGTGGACTGAGACACATAAAAGAAAAAAAGACCCAGACTGTTTGCAGGGGACTTATCAGCTGGAACAACGGGGCCATATTCATTTCATAAACCCACTGCAGTGAAGCAATTGATCCACTCCGTCTACAGGGAATCCTTCAAGGACAACCAAAGGTGTCCAACCAAACAGTGACCTCTTCATGCTACTTGGTGACGGGACGTCCAGGTGTCGCGTGGAGCGGCTGAGTCTAGGAGGGCTGACGGTTCCCAAAGCAGAGACGACTTTGGCTGCGCTGCCTTCAGGCTGCACGGCCAGTAAGGCTGCAGAGAGACAAAGCTTAAACCAGTCAGCCATATGCAAATGGTTATCTGGGGCAAGAGGGTGCAAACACTACTGGGGCTCCATGCTCTGCCATGCTTTTGCCTTTCGGGCATTCTGTCGGTTTGGACACCTCTTGGACTGTCACCTTTCTGCACTGCTGACACTCCGATGTTCATCAGGAAGAGAAAGGAGTGATTAGGAAATATTCATGAAGGTTTTTGGTATGGCCCTGCAGTACAAAGGGCCTCAGATCCTCGTTCCTAAATGCACTAACCATTTCAGATAAAGAGCAGCCTTGTGCTGCTGTTGGGTTCAGAAGACACGACAGGCCATGGGAACCTAACTGGGGAGAACAACACATCTCCCAGCCAAATAGTGGCATGGAGGGGAAAGAGAATTTGACACTGCAATGCTTAAGTGACAGCCTTGGAAGAGGATAGATGGATGGATGGATGGATGGATGGATGGACAGGAGCATAAAAGAACCGTAGAATCATTAAGGTTGGAAGAGACCTTTAAGATCCTCAAGCCCAACATGAACATGTCACTGCCAAGTCCACCACTAAACCATGTCCCTAAGCGCCACACCTACACGTCAGGGGCAGATAGAAAGGTGGATGAACAGTCAGATGGAAAGATGTGTGGAGTTTATATTTTGCCAAGTCTTCATAGCATGAATAGTTCCACTTAAGCTCCAAAAGACGATGCATAGCCTATTAAAAGGGGACGTGTTCCACATCCTTCATTCAGGCAAAGTGATGACCAGGTCATCTGGCGGGTTGCAAACTGCCCCCACAATGTGACCAGCAGCTGCCATGCCCACCAACCAGCCCTACTGAGTACGGCCACTGCCCCTAGTCCCCAGAGTTAAGGCTATGCCTGAGATGCACTCAGGTATTAAACATGATGCGACAGCTGCCAGCCTGCAACATCCCACCTTGAGCAAAGGATCATTTGGAGCTGCATCATTTCCAAATCTCTCTGCTCCCACCGTGCTGTGGCTGGATGCAGGCTTGGCCTGGAAGTGCTCAAGGAGGTGGAGATCTTGTGCAAATCTAGTCCCAGGTCCAGGCGTGGGGCTGGAGCGAGCACCTGGCATCGCACACCTAAATGTGAGAGGGGAGGGTCCACATCACCCCTTGAAGGATACGTGTGGAGCAGGAGAACACCTCTGGGAGTCACACCAGCTTCTCTTGGAGTCATTAGGGAGAAACAGGCATTTTCAGGTGTGATTCATCTGGCTTTCTGCAGACATCAAAGTTCAGATGAGATGAATTACCCCTCCAGCAAGGCCTATTTTTCTCTTTGGCAGCAGAGGCAGCCATGATGAGCACAGATAGCTGCTTTTGGAGGGATGAGTCCCTCCTGGCATCTTTTTTATTTTATTTTATTTTTTTTTTTTAAAGGAATCAAGTAGCACATGTACTTCCTCACTGAAAACACCCATCACTTTCAAAATCCCCCATGAGAAGAAACCATCAAACTTTATTGTCACCCCTGTTTGCACGCAGGTCTCCTCCACCCTCTGGAAAGCTCAGCTCAAGAGAAGGACCATCTCCCCTCTCTCCCACCAGGCATTCACGTGGGGAAGGGAAGTGTCCCAGCCCCACAGCAGAGGGATTACAGCCCAAATCTATGCTGGCACCTGACATTTATTGAAGAATCTTCCTGGATTTCAACCAAAATCGCTGGCCTGAGGGGAGGCAAGGAACCTGCAGCAGAGGCAGCACTTGAACTCCTCTCATCTCCCGGATCCCAAGCTGACAGCACCACCAAAAATCTCTTCCCCGTGCACCTGCCACTCTGGGAGCAGTACTTGCCCCAACGGGAGGAAGGAGATTACACTCCCCAAATGATTCACAACGCAGCCCGTGGCAGGAGCTGGGGAAAGGAGGTGGGAGGGAGAGAGGGAAGGAGGGAGAGAAGAAAAAAACACATACGACAAGCTTGTCAGTTGACTTCATAAGTAAAAGCCAGCAAACCGTGCAGTCAGGCACCGAGTCGGGTTTCTCCCAATTAAATTTAACAAGTGACGCCCCTGAATCTTTCATGAGCATTCGGAAATTTTAGCCCATCTGTCTTTATGTGCACACACAAGTCTCACTCCTGCTCGCGCTTTTAAACGCCACGATACTCCAGCGACCAAGCCCTGCCTTTTTGTACTGCACCAGCAGCACCCGGGGAACTTCAAACCCCTCTACGCCAGGTGGGGAGGGGCAGGGGGGGAAGGGTGGCCACAGAGCCGGGTTGGAGGTGGCCAAAAGGGGTTTCATCTGGGCCATCTGCTCAGCACGGCTTGCCGATGCTGCTGTGACTTCCTCGGGAGAGGCATCGCTGCCTCTGTCGCCGCTGCATCCCCCCCGTTCCTCCCGTGTGATCGATTGTCACTTTAATTATCTGTCGGCCCCACGACGTGCCGGCAGGTTCCCCAACCTGAGTCAGGCTTCAGAGTGGCTCCCGGGTCTCAGCGTGTTTGTGTGCCGCCCGCGTGCAGCGTCGGCTGCTTTCAATTAAAGCTCGGAGGTAACCTGAAAGAGGCTCGCCAGCTGCCGGCGGGGGCGAGCACCGAGGCGGGAGAGGAGGGGAGGGCGAGGAGCCGAGGGAGGAGGATGCTGCCAGGTTAACCATGGAGGGTTGCAAGGCTGCAAATGCCAAGGTGGGCTAGTGAAAGCCAGGAGGGCCTTGCCCCGTGGGCTGGGGAGAAATACCAGCACCCCAAAGATACTTGATGTAAGATAAGCCTTTGTAGGGGAGGAAGACCACATGACAGGCTGCCACGTCCCGCTGGTTCACCAGCAACATGATGCCAACAGTACAAGGTTACCAGATGTGGCCCAAGACTTGCTTCCAGCCTCGGGATCAAGGGATTTTGAGACACGGGGAGTCCCCTGCGGTTGCAATCCCTTGGTCCTGCCCTCATCTAACTCCCGTTGCACGCAATGGGTCTGCAGAGTGACAAGGAGAGGTGAATCCAATACTAGCAAGTGATGGGAACAGGTCGCAAAACCAGGCAGGTGGAAGATGATTCTGGGGCTTTGGGATCATGGCAGCTTGTGCCTCCTGCCTCCTGCAGCTTTGGAGGCTGAAGGTGCAGCAAGAGCAAGGCAAGGCTCAAATTTGGCCATGTCAATGAGCTCAGATGGAGAAGCCAGCACAAGTGAGGACACGGGGTCTGGGGGAGGTAACAGGGTGGCCACGACCCCATCTTGGTGACATGATCTGGATGAGGGGATCGAGTGCACCC
>KL260706.1:0-16340 GCA_000699545.1 Podiceps cristatus | reverse complement strand
GACCACAGAGTGTTGTGCCGTTTCCAAGTCCCTCTGTCGAAAAGATTAGAGCACAGGACAAGCAACACTGAAACTACTTGCTTTGTTCCAGAGGACTCGAACAGCGACACAGTGAAACTTGGCTCTTTTTACAGTGCTCCATTCAGTCTGCAGGCTGAGCACCTAGGGTGGAGCTCTGGCCAAACTACAGGACACTTCCCTTGGCTGCCCAAGATTCCTTCATAAAAACTTTCAAAGGGCCCTTTCTGAAATAGCATCGTAAAAGTGACTAAATTTTCATGTTTCAGAAGGCCCAGTACTTATTCTCCTTCAAACACAAATTAATCTACAGAAGCTAGGCTGTCACAACACTTTCCTAAATCCTCCCTCAGCTGTAGTGTAGCAGATGATTTTAAATTAACGTCTCTAAAGGAAAAGCCATCATCTGTGATTTGAAATTCTGACTGTACAGCAGGCTGTCATCAGTATGAGGTCTGCCTTTCCCAATTTACAGCAAGACACATGCTCCAGTTCAAAGCCCTCTTCTTCAGCACGAAGAAAAACAGCAGAGTTTAGACAAGCTGTAAACCAGCTCTGTCACTGATCAGAACTGGTCACCATGTGGGCCCCTCATTTTGTATACTTACAAAATCTTGCTGAATGTCAGTGAAATCTTTTCCATATTTTTCTAGTGCTTCCTCGAAGAGGTTTGCCTCTGAAGCAGACCACTCCTCCATCTCATCTCTGCACAGGACTGGCCCACCTTGTGGCACAAGCGCAGAGATTGCCTTGGAAATGTCATAGACATTTTTGTGCAAAGTATCCATAGCATGGAACTACGTGGTTGTGAAAGAGAAAGATAAATGTAAGGACAAGCACCTGGGGCTTTTGGGGGGGGTAATGCTTAGCAGTGAAACAGCAATAACAAAAAAAATCTGCACCAAGATTTGAGGGTGCAGTATTCTGTACCTAACACAAAGTCAGTAAAAACTTGTTCCAACCTCAGACTTACTGTAATTGTCAGTGTACAAGTCTAACTTTAACCAACAATAGTGGGGTTTTTGGAACACAAGCCCTTACACATTCCTACTTCATCTACTCCCCAGCAGGACGACTGTAGCGCTACTGTTATGAAAATGCATCAGATAGAGCCTTGCTCACCCCAGGACCAAGCAGCCCTGTTAGGTACCATCCACAGATTAGGCATGAAGATACAGGTCCAAGGGCACATTTTCTAATAAACTTAGCCATGCACTTTCTTTGTCAAATAATCCACAAAACTTGCACATAAGAAAAAAATATTTAAGAAAAGCAACACACATATACGCTCCCCTCCAAAGGCTACAAATCCCACAAAAGATTTAAGTCATATATCATAGCTCAGTAGGAAAAAAGAATTACTCCCAGGAGCAATTCCTCTTCTGAAAGCTGAGCTATGACTGTCTCCAACTTGTGATTTACAAGTGCTGAGAACACATTGCAAGGGAGGAATTGGTATTAGTAAATGAAAGCTTGGCTTTATTTCCTGGTTTCTGTAGTTTTATTCAGTATGTTATTTGTCTTTCATCACACCAGTTTTGTGCACGTGCATAATTAATCTACAGGTTTTTTATCCCAGAATTTGTTCTATACATGATTTCACATTTTTCCAGTTATGAGGTCAGGCTTTCATAACAGTTCTCTGAGGACTTCATAAATTTTATTCAGATTTTCATTAAACTTTCTCTAGCATAGAAGTTCACGTTTTCCCTTTCCTCTGTCTACTCAGAATCATTTATGAATATAAAATATTAACAATGTCCCCACTCCTCGGGTACTCTAAAATGGAGCTCAGCAAAGAGAAGAACCAGATCAACTGAAATTCCTTATCTGACCGCAAGCTTTCCCCCCAGACAGTCTTGCCCCCAAGGATGCTGGTGACAGTCTGGTGTCGGGAAGTGATGAGGAGCGGCATTTTAACATTGCAGACAGGCAGATAATCATTTGCATTCTTTTCAAGACAGCTACTAAGCCCATGCAAGTGAGGGGCTGTGAAACATGTCATCAAAACATTTTAATACAACAAAACAACAACCAAAAAAATTATCTCACAGAATTATCCATGATAGATCATAGGAGGCACAAGGCCAGAAAAAGTTACTTCATATGTAAATAAAGGGTTCCTTTACAAAGACGTGATCTGCTTCACAGCAGGCCACAATTACACTCCATCTGCCCCTCTCTCTTTGCCAACTGCTAGTGCTGAGGTGAATATTTTGCATCTCTCAAAAACTTAAGGTCCTCTGAAAAATCTTACCAGTGTGATGTCCCTAGAGGCTGCTGCAGCACTCATGTGCAAACTTGGCTGTCTGACAGAACTACTGCAATCTAATGCTCGGGCAAATGTACCAACAGACCTGAAAGAAATTAAACAGAGCATTATCTTTGCATGCAAAACAAGCATAAATATCAACACCCAACCACACTTTTGGAGGCCAGCAGACTCCATTTCTCAGTAACAAGATTACATGGTTTGGTGCTAGTTCTGAGCTAGAGACCGTTCTCTTCAGATGTGGTTTGTTATTATGAACACTTTACTTAGTTCATATGACCAAAGAGTCGGGGGGGACGGGGGGGGACGGACACAGTGAAATACTCAAGGATCACAAATGGAGAGTTTTGAACCACTCTCTTATCTCCCATCTCAACAGAATTAAGCTTTAACAGAAACTGAGCACAGGGGGGCTTTATGAATGGCAAAAATCTCTTCCACAATGGCAAAAGCAGTGTTGCATTGTCCAAAGGTAGAGACAGATGACAAGTCCAGACAGGAAAAAAAAAGCAGTAATACAAGCATTTTTTCCAAAAGTTTCAGTAAAATTTAAAAAAAAAAAAAAAAAATCTTTATTTTACAGTATAGTATAACATGTATGTATTATGTAACCTGCATAAGAATACAGCAATTCTCCAATACTTCCCAATCCCAGCCATGCCTGCTTGTGAGACCACAATCCCCATGCTCCTCATTTTGTCCTAAAGAAATTAGTGGGAGAAACCTTTGAACAGGAACATCGGTTCTAGTTATTCCTACTCTCCTTGCTGCTTGCTACACCACACGGGTAAAACACTTGTGCTCCTGCACAGTGAACTGAAGCTGAACTCCTCTCAGCAACTACAGCAACAACAACAAAAAAAAGGGGTGTTTTTTTTTTCCTCCACTCAGATCACTTCCCCAAATGAGTTGGGTGCACAGAACAACAAACTAGTGCTGAGAAGTGCAGGAACAGGAAAGGTAAATGCTTAAGCAGTAGTTGTCACTGAATATCTAATTTTGGTCAAAACCCAAACCAGCCTCCCCTATCCCAGTTTCTGTGGCAATCCATGCTTTGCCCTATCCCCAGCCTCCCCATCACTATCCCTATCCCTGCCTCACAACTCCCCTCTTCCCAGCTTTAGCTGAACTGATACCTTTTACTAGTGTGTGTGGCATCTAATTATAAACTGGATCACTTTGCCGATTCTGGACAAAACCAATTTTTATACTGATCTTTTCAGTGATTCTCATTACAGCAGGCATGCTCAAGTGGCTGTATCAGCAGACCCAACAGGCAGCAGTAAAAGCATTGCTGAAACCAGCTTTGTCACCAAAAAGCCTACACAAGGTGGGAACGCCCATCACAAAGCAGCTCTATGGTCACTCTAAACCAACCCCGTGCAAACCCTCATCTGCACAAGAGGGGCACTTCTACCCTCTTGCTTCTTCCTAGGTCTTCCTGACACTGACACCAGAGCACTGTGTGGCTGAGTGGCAATTTGAATCCATCCTACTGAAAATTAACCCGGAAAACAAAGTAGTTAGCTTTTCGGTGCTGTCCGGTACTTCACTTCATTAGAAGCAGCTGTGAAACCGCAGCCTTGTCAAGAAGGGTCTCATAAGAAGCAGGAATACCCTTTGCTGGAGATAGGCCAGCTCTCCCCATCACTCCTTCATCTGTTTATTCCGCACTGCTGGTGAGCATTATCCTCTCCCCACTTTCATCCATTTCCCTATGTCCATCTGATTAAGAATTAATCTGTTGCACGTAAACCACTTAGTTCAGCCAGTCTGACTTTACTGTTGGCCCAGGTCAAAGGAAACGGCAATATATAAGCAGCACAGTGAAAATTCCAAGAGCCTAAATTTTATGGTGATCCTTTAAGTGTAGCCAGAACACTATGAGCTTTATGAACTTTAAAAAAGTCTATACAACAAAAAGCACATGTTTAGCCAAAGGCAAAAATGTATTAATGGATTCTGAACTGTTAGATTTTCTTCAGTCTGGACTACAGTTAACGTTTTTCATCTTAACGAACCTAGTTTCACTCTTAGCTCCCTGTTACTGGACTCACACACAAGGCCCGAGAAGCCATGCAAAGGCTTTTATGTGCTGCAATTCAGATTAGCCATTTTTAAAAATCTTGGCCAAAAGCTCATAGTAATGTTAAGTTTTGTCTTCAAAGCACATAGAAAAACTGATTTGGGTGTGTATTTCTGAGTATATACACTTCTTGTCTTGAGTACTTAAAATATTGCATTTCACGAACTCCTTCACTACCTCAGTGCTTCCCCCTCCCTCCCCAGTATTTCCTTGAGCTTGTATTATTCAGGACATTGAACACATTTACTGCTGTTCGATAAAAACACACCCTCGTTGCATCATTCAAGATGTTCAATCAGAACTGGTGGGCTCTGTCCAGGCAGATCCTTCACACAAGCTCTAGTGCTGCCTCTCTGGGGAGCACCCCATCAACTTACCCCACAATGGGCACAGCAATGCCACACTCAGGAAGGTTCGGGAGGAAATTCAAAGCACGGTAACTCAAGAGGGGCAAAAAACAAGAACTAAAAGGTTCACAGAACCAGGGCCAATTTAACAGAGTATCTGAAATGTAGGCTTAACTCTCTTTTCCAAAGCCCTTGGCTGGAGCAGGCTGCCCTGCACATCTGGGTCAATGTCTATCAGGCACGGTGGCCAATAAGCAGAACTCTCAAGACTACCAAGCCAGATACTATTAGTAGGCTGGAAATTTACACACCCTCTTCCTACCCATATCCAACGATAACTTGCTCCACTGACTAAAAACATGAAAAGGTCCAACTAACCAGCTGCCGACATCGCCCTCCTCCCATGCTTTCATACAGTCCTACATACTTACCTAAAAGACAGAGCATTTGGAGAGTATTACCTTTTTATCTTTAAATTTTTTTTTTTTTTTTTTTTAGAATTATTCAGTCACCAGTTACTATGAGAGCCTAACATTTAGTACAGGCTTTTGTTCATATAAATGCACATCAATGAGAAAGATCAAGAACATATTAAAAAAGGAAAAGTTGATCAAAGATTGCTTTGGGCTTTAAATAAAAGCAAACACTTCACCATCTGTACAGATTTGCAGGGTTTTACTTTATCATGCCTACCCATTGGAATCTAGGCATTAGAAAGCATTCACGCTCTATCAAAAACACTTCACCAGAATTCTTAGCAAACTATTAGTGGGTGCTAAAATGTCACTGGATTTGAAAAAGGGAGAAAATGGATAGAGTAACGAACCATCAAGAATTTAGTTCACTAAACCTTCTGCATGTTGGCCAAAGTATTTGAAAAACCTCACCAATTACAGGCTAGTTTTTACATGCCATTTGCTTTTCCTTTATGAAAGCAATTAACCGTAAGTAGGAACAGCTACCCAGATTTACAAGTCATGTAACTCCCAAAAAGGCATGTAAAATGTCCATCATTTCAAAAAGGAGCAAGTGAATCAAGCAACCAAACATAAGAAGTGCTGGGAAGAGTTATTAACATTTACTTATTTAAAGGAGAGGTAAAATGCTCTTACCGTGCTACCACCAGGAATTGGTCTATCTGTTTGTCTACTAGCGGGTTAAAGGCTTCCCAAACTTTTGTTTCAAGTTTTGACTGATCTCTTCCATCCTCCTCACCTGGTTGAAAAAAAAAAAATAAATTTAGAAACGCTCAGTATGGCCATTTAAAAATAAGAGAACACTCCAGATTTTTTTTTTCCTCACACAGTAGTTTAACTGCTAACCCGTCTCGGTTACTCTGCCTAACAGGTCACTGTGAAAATTTCATTCACTCATTTCTCTGTGACAATTTCAGCTTGACAGACACAGCTCGTCTGAATCGGGCAATCATATTTTGAAGAACTGGTTTCAAAGGCCACATGTAATGGGAAACAGTACATCCTTCTCCCAACTAGACAGCCTCCCTTCAGCCCCTCTCCCCAGCTTCTCTCTTTCTCCCTTTTCTTGCAGCAGTTCCGAGACAACAGACACTCCCAGCTGCTCTGAGCAGGCAAAGAGTAGCTGGTTCAACTTGCGTCAGCTGCTTTCTAAGGGGGAAATCATGGTATCAGACTTCCTTGTGTCTACTTTCCGGACTTTACACAACCCAAAATACAGGAGCTACTAAGAGTTCTTTTATTTTTTTCTCCTTCTTTTTCTTTTCTTCTTTTCCCTGCTCCCTTTAAACATTGGGAGATTATCCTTCTCTGAAGCCCTATGCTCAGGGAAGAGAATGCCTTTCAAGTTAGTTCATTCTCACTTAGGAGGCTTGCCCAGCTGCTGAACAAATACCAGTTTCATAGACAAATTCAACAAGAGTCCTGACCAATTTGTTTGTCTGTTCTAACGTGAGGCTAACAGTGCCAGCAAAGCTCCAAAGCAGAGACAGAAGTGCCTCATAGCTTTCACATCTCTGCCTATACAGTCCTTCCAACATGGGTCACAACCCTTCCTCCCTTCGGAGGAGCATACCGACAGATCTTTCCCTGTGCATTACATGGGCCTCAGAAAGGAACAAATGGATGCCAATATTCCCATCCCTCTCAGATCTCCCACCCACTTTTGGATCCGTAGGATAGTGAAAAGGCAAATCCACAGTTAGTCACTATTTGGTAACTAGCACTGGTTACTGCTCCTGTTCCCTTTTCCTTGGGCCAGGGTCCTTGCGGTCCTACTGCTCCATGGCATGGCGGGGGCAGGCCGAGGTCTCACAACACGTTCAGGCCAGCAAGTTCTTCCTCCTGCCTGTTCTGCAGGTGAGAGATCTAGGCTGGCAGCCAACAATTTGGATGGGAAGAGGGCTCTGAGGAAAAGGCACCCGGCAATAATGGGCAAATTGATGAGGGGAGACAGTGTTTAATTGGCAGCAATTTGGGAGGGGCTCTTATAGGGAAGGGAGACTTGATTAAAAACACAAAAGGCTTTACAGACGCAATGGAAATTTGTGTTTCCCATGGAAATTCTGAAATCTCCTAATAAAAAGAATGCAAGCTCTGAGAGCGCCAATTAATTCAATTTGTTTCAACAACTTTTATGATTTGGACAAATGCCTATTTAAAGGCTGGTTTGAGAAACAACTAATTGCGTTCAGTGGGCAACAGCTTCAGTCACCAACAAACCAGGCCATTGTTGTATGCATGACCTGGCAGTGGAAACCTCCATCTCCCCCACCTATGCAGGTCACACACGTAAAGTGGCCACATTCGACATGACCTCTTGACAGTTTCAATAAATTACAGAAATTACCTTCTTTTAATAAGTCTGTTATATCTGCCTGGTATCTGTTTCCGACTCGAATCTCTCCTTTATCAGCGAGCAGGGTCTTTTGTTGAGGATCATATACTAGCGAATAAAAGAAGAAATCCTAAAAACAAAACAATAGCAAAAAAGTAAAAAGTATTACTAGCTTTTACTTTCAGCTTTGCATACATACTAGCAAGCTTTTACATTTTAAGTTTTGTTTTACTACCTATATATAGACTTTGAAACTGGGTGAACAAACAATACATGAACCACCAGTTTTAAAACCCTTTGTTAAACGCTGCCACTTTCTTCTATAAGTGTAACAGCACTCCTCAAAAACGTCCGTTCTCTGAATATTCAGTCTTTGCTGCTGAAGTGAATACAGCTTCTCTTGCAGAAACAGGGCTCAGAAGAGCCAGGAGATAGTTCTTAGGAACACGAGCTGCTTCAGAACACCAAAATGCACTTTCCCGTATACCAAAATAGTGGTTACTAGATGCTAGTGACTTATCAGCACTAAAATACTGTTACAAATTAAAGTGTGACTTCAGAGTGCTACAGCTGTTCCAGTGAAACACCCCATAGGGACATAAAGCCCCAGACCACCTCTGTGGTCTCTGCTGGACTTGCTCCAGTGTGTCAATGTCTCTCTCATACCAAGAGGCTCACAGCTGGACACAGCACTCCAAAAACGGTCTTGCAAGTGATGAACAGAGGGAAAGAATCTCTTCCCTCCACCTGCTCACTCTACACTCCTGCTAATATAGACCAGGATGTGCTTGGCCTTCCTTGTCACAGGGATGCACTGCTGACCAACTTGCTGTCCACTGTCACCTAAGCTTAAATTGCCATGTTTCCTTCTCCTGGTTATGGGGAAAGTAGCAGCAGATTTGGCAGCATCAGTAATTAGCTGCAGGTGGCAATACATGAGTTTGTTGCTTTTGTTCAAGTAGATGAGAAAAGGGTTAAAAAAGCTGCTTGGCTTCTGTCACCTGGGTAGGTGTGTAAAAGTAAAGCAAAAACTCGTGCCAGAATGAGAATTTCCTGCCAGGGTGGAGGAAGAAAACAGCCAAAATGTTAACTACTTAACTGCACAGTATAAGTAACTAAACTTTTCGGCATGGATAAGTACTTAGTTAGCTATAGCTATTGAATAAAATATCGAAGACCAGATATGCTCCATCAAAATAAAGTGTGGGATATGGGGCAGGAAGAAAGCTCTGGTAGGACATTAAATAACAGACCTTTTGTAACCTCCATCCACACCACCACTGTCACCAGGAAGAAGTGTTTCTGAAGAGAAACACAGGGTATGCAATGTGCCTTTTTCACATCTCAGGTTTCTGGCTCATTTTCCCTTTCCGTGTATTTCTGTGTCAATAGCAAGCACCCTGTTTAAGTACATCTCATTTTATGCTCACTTCATTTTCCCTTTCCCTATATTTGTACGTGTCAACAGCATGCAACAAAAATTAGGACAAAACCAGCATCAGTTTCAAGCCCTGTTCTTTTTCATGAAGAGGTGGCAAGGGAAAAGACAGTTCCCCAATCTGTCATACAGAGACCAAAAAAGGAATAATCACTGTGAGTTTCCCCAATAACATGGCAAAAAATTCTGTGGGCTAGGGCTTCAAAGGGACATATTAGTTCTGTTCCCCAGCCCTAAACACTACAGACAACCTAAGACTGGTGCCATAGAGGTAAGGTCTCCTGTGTTTTCTTTACATGTACAATGCATCCAGCATTCAATTGAAGACTTTAAGAGTGTTAAACAAGGTAGCTTTATATTTTCTGCTCCAATTTTGATAAAAATCAGCATTCTTCTGTGAAGATATCAACATCTACAGAAAGAAAAAAAGCCAAGAAAGCCAAGCAAACCTACTTTGCTACCCAAGAAAGCCACTGCAGTAAACAGTATCACCTATAAAGCACAGCACAACAGGCAAGACAGGAACTCACACCAATCTCCTCCAGCAGAAAACGTGCCATTTCCCCACCGTGAAAGCACGAACAATATCATGTTATGTCATGATAACAGGACAAAAGTCACAGCTAACACTTGGCAAAACGCTGTTCCAACATCCAGCCAAGTCAAACGGAAGGGTTGTCTGAGGTTGAGCTGGGGTGGGGGGATTCAGTTGCATCCTAAATAAATGACATTTTTGACAGAATTGATTCCTACTCCCACAGGCACTATGGTCAATTTACATCAACCTATTGACAGAAGGGAGCTTCTGACTATATGAAAACTCACTTATATTATAGATGTGTACAGAAATCTGCGCCTCTTGCTCCCTGACCAAAGTTCAAGATACTACAGTATTTTGAGGATGTATTGTTGCATAAATTAAACATACCAAAAGCTTTTGTCTCACAAACTTCCATGTTACAAATAAAGTGTTTTATTTCTTCCAGCTCCAAAATACCCAACTTTAGGACAAAGTATATGCAGTGCAACATTAATGCTTTTCAGGCACATTGCCCAACAAACACGCAAACCAAACACTGTAGTATAACACCACAGTGGGCCCCAAGGAAGGCCAATTCTATAGGCGATTTCTTACCACAGCCTTCCTTGGCTAGGGGAAGTCTTTCATTGTGGAAGGGTTTTCTCCCATGGTATCTGACTGTTAGATACCCTATTGCTTCTCTTTTATAGATTATCAGTATGAATTTTCTCTACAAAATAAAAGCCATCCTTCTCTACCACTCTCAGGCCATCTTTTTATATCTTGTCCAGTTTTGCCTCAGATCAAGCAGGACAAACAAAAGGATTAACAGCCTCTGGTCTCTTCTCCCCGATGAGGGCCTCCTCAACAGAGAAAAAAAAAATGCAAGTTTTAGGGGCTCAAGTGTGAATACATGACAGCCTGTAATCCTCAGAGGTAATGCAAAACCACTACCACCTTTGTCCATGGAAACATGAAATTCAGCTCATGCAAACTGAGTGAGATTTCTGAAAACATTAATAAATGTCAATTTAGTGCCAATGCAAACTACAGTCTAAGGAACACAGCAGATTCTTGTATACTCTAAATAAAGCACACGTGAATTCTCGATCACCACTATGTGATACGAATGATTTTTCAGAAGGTTTTCACAAGAAGAGTGATATTCACAACAGAACATGGCTCTTAAAAATCCTCCATGCTTATTTTAGCTGTCAAAACCATGTATGTTGAGTTTGCAGCAGTGAAGATAAGCAAGGGTTTTCTCTTTTAATTTCAGATCCCAGAAAATACCCAAAATGCCTGGAAAAAATAAAATGATCTGCCAAGGGTTAGAATTAAACCATGACTTTCTACTTCTCCAAAGTGTTATACAGACACATATGCTCAGAGCTTCCCTACTCAAGCCCCTAAGCTACCAGCAGCTATAGCCAAGAACCAAAGCCACTAAAAAACTGCAGAAGAACTGGAAAAAGAAAACAGGATCAAAGTGAAAGGACAGCACAGAAGTAGTGATGAGTTCACTACAGCTTGTGAACTTACTTTCATGAAGTCAGTTAGGGTGAAGGGGGGTGGAATACACTTTAGCTATATAGCATTTTATTTTCAGGGTGTTACCAAAAGGCACTGAAATGCCAGGCATCTACCCAGCAGGCAAAATTCACACAAGCCTCAGGATATGTCCTCAGCAGAGCAGTAAAATAGATGGTACGTACAAAATAGTTTCCTGCAGAATAGGGACATTCAATGTTTTTGCCAAAGCTGGCTATGCCTGTTTCTTGATCTCCCTGGAAATTCAGCATCTACAGGAATTTCAGGTTTTCCAGCTGCTTTTTTGCCTTCTTCCTCCTATTCCTCTCTCCTCCTACAGACCCAGTTTTGTCAGGCACAGTAAAAAAAGGCAATGCTTGTCCCCCTTCAGCCTGCTCTCTGAATGTAACAGAGCAATCTTCCTGAGGAAGATGACAGTGAGAGGGTGGGAGGAGGAAAAGAGAGATAACACAAATGTAATTTTGCTATGCTTACTATCTCCCTAACAATTTCTGTCTGCATGTTTAACTCCTCTGAGGCAGAGCGCCTTCGGCTGAAAACCTACTTTTAGTGGTCATAACATATAAGAAATCAAATGACAGATTCCCTAGAACTGCTTAGGCTTTATTGACAGAAGCCATGTTAAAGCAAACAAACAAAAGACCAAAAAAACCCACCAAAAAACCAAAACATTTTGAAAGCAAAGAACAAATTAAGAACAGGGGGGCAAAAAAGAAGAAACAGTTCAAAACAATACCATCCGGTGCTAGGAATTCACCAGGCAACAACTATCTCCTCCTCTTAATCTCTTTACCCTCCACCCAAGCACATTTGTGTTCCTGAGCTTTTAATTTCTTTACCATCTGTCCAAGTTAGTTTGCAACACAGCAAAATACCGTGCTAAGTGACAGGATACATTCAGGGAACTCTCTCATTCTGTGAGATCTCCAAGTGCCTGCTCAGTTTTAAAAATAACCTGCATCACTCATCTCACATTTTGAGAGTTCAAAAGGATGAAAAAGAGAAATCTCTTTCTGTTCCTATAGCTGCAACTGAGCTGTTGCATGATTAGAGAAAGCCACTTCCCTTCTGTTTCAACATACCCACCTGTAACATTACTGGTAATAAAAATGTGTTGGGAGCAATCGAGAACGAATACTACTTAGAAGCTGGGTACTAGGAAATACCAATGATTTTCAGTTTGATTAACTTTTGCTTTCAAATTGGCCTATCCTAGGCTGCTAGCTGGTAACCAGCATTTCTGAATACAAGGGCCCTTGTTTGATGAGCTGCCATTTGGCAGCCCTGAGCAGACTCGACATATTTTTGGTTTCACATTCCAAAGAAACCCGACTATTTAATCACCATGCTTTGTTTAAAATTCTCTTAAACTAGAGTATCAGATTAAAATTAATCTTGTGCTTAAATAAATACTAAAGAAAGCTAAAAATGCATTAAAACAACAACAACAAAAAAGCCCAACTATGAGACAGACTACAGTATGTGCCTTGCAAAAAATGACCTGTTTTCTCCTTCTTTCTTAAAGGCCAGTAATGACCGTTACCCTACTGATTTTAATTACAAGATTTCCTCTTTTGTATGACATTTTAATGTTTTCAAATGCAAATGTAATGCTTGCAGATGCATTCAAATAAAAATATACTGAAATTGTCTGCTAATCTCACAAAGTAAAGCTCCCAGATTGTCAAATTCCAAGACTATCTAACCAGTTGGCAGTCAGAGGTCTAGTCACAATTAAAGGTATATAAATGCATTTTAAAGAATCAAAATTGTAATTTTTAAACTCCCCAAATACCTGAAAAAGTCAAATCCAAAATTTATATTCTGGATAGTAATTAACAGTGCAACACAATTCCATTTCAACTGTTCAGTCTGAGGTACCTTTAAGTAGGCAGTAGTGAAAACTTCTGCAGGACTCAGAAGTTAACTAACAAGTAGTTTTTCAAAGACCTAAAGTGTCTGTGGTGGCATATGGAGACCACAGGTAAACAACAGTGAACTCCAAAACCAGGGAACTATGCTCCTCAGAAATCTGAGGCGAGATCAAGCTTAAGCCATATTAACATAAATCTGTAAGATTTCAGAATAAAACAAATATACAGAAATACAGCTTGTTCCTGCTTCACATTTACTGCATCTCCCACCTCTTGTCCCACCTGGGGGCACGAGCCTCCAGGTTTGAACTTTCAGACTGCCAGGCTGATGAGCAAGTAGGGCTCTTTACAGGAAAGGCAGCTTACTGTCACAAGGATGTAAGCGGCAGCTCTGGCCTCTGGATTCATCAAGTTTTACATCAGAATGAAAACTATACGTAGCCTAAAGCATCCCACTGTCAATGCCCATACAGTATGTGTAGAAATGAAAGAACCACCTTCTTAGAAAACTTGAGAATAGCCACCATTCCTAAATTGTGTCACAGTAAACTGTTCAAGCTTGACAATTCACAAAATGGGTTCATACCTCCCGTTCCAGATATGATTTAAGGGATTCTGTCTCATTTAACAGAGTAACGCTGCATTTGCCTCTAAAAAGAGAGAAACACATTTTATGAAAAAACATCTTAAGTGCTCGTGTGATTCACAAGATGGTATTACTGAAGCTGTACACAGAATTTAATCTTACACTAAATAATAATAATGCCATTTTGTTTTTCAATAAGAAGTACTGGAAGAAAACAGTCATTACCTAATGTGTGTGGCTGGCAGAGATTCCAGCTGTCGCGAGAGAAACAACTCACGATGTCGTAGCTGATGCTTCTGTTTTTCTGGTAAATCAACCATTTCTGGATTTTCCATTTCTTCTTCCATTTCTCCTAGTTATAAAGAGACAAAATTGATCATCAAGACCAGTGCAAGTATTGATTCTGGGCCAATCAGTATGAGCTGCTCTAAAATATTTGCTAAAAAATACACTTTATTTAGATGAAATCTAACTTTGTCTGAATCCTCACATTTCAGCCAACTGAACAATTAGATAATTAGTACAGATCCTTTAAATGATGCCTGTGAAGATCTGTTATTTATTCATCAGCAGGATCAAAGCATTCCAGGTACACAGAGGCCACGCTGGCTCACCGAGCTGAAAGTGACAAACATCTGCTACCAACAGCCAAGCTCTGAAGAGAGCTGCTCTTGGAGACCATCGCTGCACCCTTAGCTTCACTGGGAAGATGACGCACAACCAGTGAGGCAGTAACAGCGAAATCTGTCTTCTTTGCCAGGCATCAACTATCTTAGACCCTACTCCTCTTTCAGGGTATCAGACTATCCATCCCATCCTGACTTCAACACCTTCTGCAGAAAATGCCCACTGAAAACGTTACTTTTTTTAGCATATTTTATTCTCTTCGCCCCGACCACAGCCAACAGATCACAGTCATGAGATCAACTGGAATGTAACCACGTGCCTAAGGCTTGTCTTGGAACCAGCCCTACCCTACCACACCACACGCACAGGACTGCCTGCAATACCGCTGCATTTCAAAAGCTTGCTTTATTCCGCAGTCAGGGTCCACCACCTCTGGCTTTGAGCTATCCAGCCTCCATCCAGCCAGTTTTTAAATGAATGCCAAAGTAAATGCATGAAATCACATCCACACCAATACACAACTGACCCAATACATCTCTAGGCACCTTTCTTGTAAGAAATAAATTATTAGTATGTTTTGTGCTCATTAGCAAGTATGCTGTCAATTATGCAAGATAAACCTGTAGAAAGTAAAATAGTCCAAGAGAGTAGCAAAGCTTCTCCACAATGAAGGACTGAGAAAGAAAACACCAGGCTTTTTCTTGCCCTATGAAATCAATACAGCCATTGCTGTATACTTCAAAACCACGGGAAAAGTTTCCCAGACTGTAGTAGAACGAGCTGCAAAGTCTCATACATGAATAGTAAAATTCCAATTTTATGGCAGCAGTACTGTTTTAAAGAGCAGACTTATGCCTGTAGCTTAATTCAACAGTTGTTGCCAAGAAACATTTCTAGTCAGAAACACATCCAGGCACAGTTATGATCGATACACCGTTTAAGATTAGTTAACTATAATCCTCATAGTTATCTCAAAAGAAAGCAAACAGAAATGAGGTATCTCCATATCATACAACACCAAAAATGCATTTACTTTTAAACAGGCCACCATTATGCCAAAGGGGTGACAAAAAAATACGGACTCTTCAGGTTTGCCACAATTTATCAATGTTTTACTGTCCTGGAAAAAGACTTGTGGTTTATATGCCCCTCAGGTAAGCTGCTCCAGCAAGGAGGGAAAAAAATAGGAGCATAATTAAGCCAGACTGCAACATACAATAGCTCTTACACCACATGAGTTGTTAAGCATACAGCAGCAAGCACTTACATTTTAATATTTTCCTAGGAACTAGGACACCAAATTTACATTTGTGCCACAGTTTCATGGTTCTGCAATTTATTTACTGAAGTGGATTCTGTTTTAGTTTAAAATTAATATTGTGGCTGCTGACCTGCACTATAAATATACCAGCAGTAATGCACAAACAAGTCAGCAAGTTCCAAGCTAGCTTGCCTAAAAACCGAAGGATGCACAAATGAGAAGGCATTCGTGCCTGCACTTACAACAGTTTTTGGAGAATGAGAATAGTGCGCTGTGTAATGCAGGAAAAATACTATAAGGAACAACCTAAAATACTTGGTACTTCAGGGCATTCAATAGCCTAGAGCTTTTTAAAATTACATTTTAAAACAAAACAAAAGTTAACTACTGTGTGTCAATAGCATCTACAAACGAAATGAAACCACCCAGCACAACCAAGCAAATCTTGGGAACCGCACACCTTCAGCTAGGCTCGTCTTCCAACTTGTGTTTTATTTATGTGTCTAGGTTTTTTGTAATAAAACAAAGAAGGTGGGAAGCATGTATTTTCTTCTTATGCCAGCTCTGCTATGCACAGCCTTTCAAAATAAAGACACATTTTTTTAAAAAAGGGACATTTCTACAGATAACATACTCCTCCCCCTATTATAGAATTGTCATACATCCTGAAGACAGAGGTAGAAATATTCCAATAACAAACATACACAAGCATCTTTTCCAAGCCATGATTTAGTACTGAAAAGAACGAACCTGGCAAATGCATTCGGAACCAAGGGAAGGACAGCAGGGCTGGATCCAGCACAGGAACCTCTGTCTCCCTGAAGTCATGCAAAAATGGCTTTGACAAAAACCGTAACTTGTACCACCTCACCGCCTCTGTGCCGACAGCAAAGGCTTAAGTCGGACTGTAAACCGCGACAGGGGCTGGCCCAGCCTCAGCTCCCAGGAC
>KL260705.1:21307-33244 GCA_000699545.1 Podiceps cristatus | reverse complement strand
CAACCCAAAGTATTCTATGATTCTATGATAAGAGTATGATCCATTTGGCCTTCTAAAGATCAAGCCACTCCAAAGAACAAAGACCTTGAGAGGTAACATTTTCCTAACTAGTTTACTGTTTTGCCATGTGCTTCATGTTTCCCCATCACTACCTTACCAGATGTGCAAGGCTACAGAATCATCAAAAGAAAATTTACATTCAAAAGATATGGAACCAGGTTCAGAACAAGTTACTGAATATTTGTCCTCATTTACAGATATTCAGATACTGGCTTTCAATTAAATTGTTAAAAACCTACAAGACAGGTACAAAAGTGTACATCTTTATCCACAATTCAATTCCATACACTTCCTTCCAAAATTTCAGGAGACAAGCCATCTAGAATGTGTATTTAGCCCATCTTAATTTTCAGTCCCATGAGATTTCTATGTGAGAAACACTGCCAAAGTAAGTAATGCTGGTCATTTCAGTAAATTTCTGAACTCTGTGTGTTTAGTTCCAATGAAGCAAGGTAATCACATCTTGGTGCCACCCATCATTATTTAGCACAGTAAATACAATATTAGCAGGTAAAAATTTAAAAAAATTTTTTTCAACATTTTTGGGGGTGATTGTGCTTACTTAAATTAAAGGCATACTTTGCCTGGCAGCCATCTTCAGGCTAGAGAGGTTTGGTGAATTTATTCTCACTGCAATCCAAATCCTCTCCTCTCATCTTTGATACCATTTTTCTTTGTGGTACTTCTAGTATGTTGGTCTCCTGCACTCATGCAATTTCTTACCATCTTCTCACCTTAGATACATAAGAGCAAAAACTCTGTTTTATGTCAGAGGTTCCTGAAGCTGCCTTTTTTTCCCCAGGGCTTAGCACTACTGTTTCAAATTTAGTCATGGTGCTCAGCTGTGACCCTAACAAACTATATCTACCAAGATGAAGCAAAAGTAAGCAAGGCAGCTGACATAACAAAAGCCATAAATTTGTCAGCATTGGGGGCTCTTACACCAGAACCTGGAATTCTGGCAGTGTTTACCAAAGCCCTAGTAATGTTATTTTTTTCCTGTTAATCCTATGCTTATTTTGGTATCATTCACCCTCTGACACATCAGCTGACGCAGTGTGACCCCTCGTAGTCTTCAAGTAAGAAGCAGCAAAGGAAACTTGACTGCTGTAACACTGCAAGTAGATAAAGCAGTCATCTAACGCTTGTGTTATGTAATGCCCCTTTAATGCAGTCAAGCTCAATTCAGGTGACTTCAGATCCATAAAACCCTCTAGAGACCGATGACACTCCTCAGTAAGAACTCCTGGCTGACAACGGCAAAACCAAACTCCACACTTAAGTCTGTCAGATGTAAACAGCATATATTTGCTTCTCTGGTCACTGAAGCTTTTCAATGTAACTCTGACAAACCCAAAACAAAAACTATTACCTGAAAAGCATCACTGCTGCTCTCATGTATGAAAAGCAGTGTTTAAATATTATTTTTAATACAAAGTATACCACAATCATAAATCTTGGGATATCACTATGCCATACTTCCTTTTAATGAAATTCTTGCATTGCATTCATTTGGGGGTTTTGAGCTTTTTTTTTTTTTTTTAAATTTAACATCACATCCCTTAAAAAGATCAGTGATACTTTTGTCAGAATAGTAGTAGCTACAAAAGTTTAACAAAAATGGTGGAATTTTAAAAATAAAATTTAAGAGTCATGCATAGTATAGTAATTTTATAGAACTAGCTTACTCAATGTTTACACAGATATCTTTTTGCATATCTGCAGATGCTTGGCCAAAGTTAGAATCAGTCCTTAAAATTCCTTCTCATTACACTGCCAAATGGCTTTTGTGGTTTGAGATCTACAGCCAGCAAAAACAGACCTGCAGAAACAGGCATACCCAGTTAAAGTTTTGGCAGTTCGACACTCTCAAACTGAAACAGAGTATCCTAAAAGACAGTGTTTAGTCCACGTGTGGTCTTCTCTAAGAGGATAAAGCCTACCTTGTCATTCTGTAAAGATTTGAGAGATATAACTCAGTTTTCTTGTCCCTGAAAGGTGGCGTGAACAAGGTAGGGGGATGAGGGGTGGACAAAGAGAGGGAACAGGCAGTGGGTGTCAAACAGCCTAGCTTTCGATTCACTTCCACGATGATTGGAACAGTAGTAGGTGGGGAGATGGAGGAATGATATAAGCATATATCAAAGTGAATGTAGAGAACTAGCTCTAGAGAAATTTCAGCTTAGGTCATGGTCAGGTACACCCTAGGGAACATAGCCAAAGCTGTGTAAGAAGTTACTATCCAAAACAATGAAATTAGCCTACGTGTATACTTTCTATCTGCTTAAGCCTTGCTATGCCGTCAGACTGTTCTTTTCCTAAGCAAAGATTAATCATAGCTCAGATGTACTTGGTTTCAATGAGGCAGTACAGCTCTATGCTCAGGCCTGTATCTAAAGCACCAATACCTATGTACTGCTTCAAATCAGCTGCACAGCCAGGGAAAGAAAAAGTCCTGACTTGCAATAGCCACTGAACAGTATTCCCAAACAGAGTTTACAGGACAGCTCAGGCTACAGCAGACATCAGAAAATTAAATCTATACGCAAACATTGTGAGATGCATCACTAGAACAATTTCCATCCATGCCTGTCAAAGCAGGCCACATGTTCCTCTTTTCCTTTCAAAGTTAGACTAGTGTTGATTTTTTTTTTCTCCAATATATTCATGTGAACAAGATATTTCATCTCACGGATTTTATCCCAGTTCGGTCTACGCACATTTTAAATAAATTAAGATGAAATAAATCCATTTTATTGTATTACTTTGTGCCACCTCTATGAAATAACGCTCATCTTTGTATTTTGTAAGGGATGTTGACATGCCTGAAAATGGTGCATGAAGTATAATCTTTGAGGATTGCACTGCTAGAAAAATAAATCTAAGCCTATGTTTCAAGCTCAGAATGGCACCACTTTTGATTGAAATGCCTCTGAAACATCCATTCCAATACAGCTATGCTGTAAAATTCATACAATTGATCACTAGTATAGCTGTAACAAAACTAGTGACTAGTAGCTTTGTTTTCTAAACATCTGTTCATCTCTTGCAAGCATAAAGCATTCCCATGAAATAAATTACACACAATTCTTCAGTTTCAGAAAGAACTGAAAACTCACAGTAGGAAAAATCAGGTTACAAAGAAGGGCTGCTCATACTAATCACAAACAAAAACAAAATGAGGTTTAATGTTTATTAATAGCAAAAAAACTCTTTTTGGGGAGGAATTTTATATATGACAAGTTTGAGATATGGCATCCCTAACAAAACAGTGATAATTCTTCTCTTTCTTGCCTGCATTCCTAGATCCAGGCAAACTCCCTAACAGAACAATGAAAAAGTGATGTATCCTAAACCAATAAAACTGTTTCTTGCAATATCAAAACCAAATGTTTAATGAAAAAAGTAATGTGATCAGTTGAGAACGAAAAGTCAACTTTAAAGTCTCATCACCTAAAAATGAAGTTATATTCTTATGATCACAGCAACAGAGCTTTGCACAAATCCTCAAAATTTGTGGCAGAACAAGAAATATCTGTTCTGATGAAGAAATTAATTCATTTTTTTGGAATATGAATTGATAATCGTTCTCAGCCTCAACCTTAGAAGCACATTGGTAACTACAGAAATCATTAGACCAAAGAGAAGTAATAACAACACTTAGCGAAAGGCTCAAAAGTATCTTAAACTGTCAACATCCTGATAGCTGAATGAAGAAAGTCCCTTGGCATTTTCTGGCACTAGTTCCATTTCCACTTTGAGTTGTTCTTATCTCTAACATGAAGAAAAATAGCTTTATTAATCAAGAATCAGCAAGCTTTCCCCAAAGACAGCATCCTACAACTGCCATTCAGAAAGACATCAGGAGAAGCCATTTTCTCAGCAATCAATGCTACTTACATTTTCTTTTATATTGAAAGCACATATATTCAAGCAGGAGAGTAAGTAGGTATGACCATCATATTAACCAAATACTAGCTACAGAAGAGTAATCTGCTAGACCCACTTGATGAGTAGGCGTATATAGAAAACTTTGTACTAAAAGGAAAAAGTTACATTTAACACAACATCTGCTTCTATTATGTCACAAGAACAAAACAGGAACACAATTAGAGCACCCAAATCAAACTCTCTGTCATTATTTACAAGCATAAAATAGAACAAGAACCACACATTTCATAGTGTGTTCTCATTCAAGATGAAGCAAAGAACATGGATATATCAAAATTCTGCTGAGCGACAAGCAATAGGCCATTAAAAACCTAAACAAAAAACCTACTTCATCCTTCTTTCCAACCACACTCAGATGAGTTACAGATTATAAATCTGAATTTACTACAGTATTGTAATTTTTAATTAATTCTCTACATTAGAAATACAGATAAGTTTGATTTCTGATCAGTTCTGCATGAGGTCACACAATGTGGGCAGGTTTTAGCATGAAAAAGCTTGTGAAAAATGCTCACAAAGTAGAAGGTTTGGCATGGGGTTTTTTTTGTTTTTTATAATTCATTCAGCTACTCAACAGCAAGGCTTCCAATGAAGGTATTAAAAACTCAAGGAAAATATTCCCATCTGACTAATAGTGTTGGTAAAATGATTTACTCAAATTTCCATCCCACTTCACATCTACCACATTTTGGACCTTAGGAAGAAAGTGATCTTTATTTGTACTAAATCTTATTAACTATTTGTTCAGAATGCAAGTATACCAGATCACAAAGGAAGTGGCAGAGTCATCAAGAGCACGTTGCTCTCAATTATGAAGACACTCCCACTTAAAATGCAGTGGTCAATGGTATTTTTCTCTGCTTAATATACATAAAAGCTCATTCAGGTAAATTTAACCAATGCTTCTGTGGTTTTCAGGTAAAGACACATGGTTGGTTAAGTGAGAGGTACAGGCCATTAACACCTGTATTACTCAGTGAGTCCCAAAGGCCATCTCCCCTTTAAATATCTAGATTCTTTGTCAAGAAGTTACGTTTATTTAGCAGCTCAATGATAATAAAGGATTCTGACTTTTTTACTAGACCATAATTCGTGAAAACAAGGTGGACACCTTCACCTCACCACAGAACAGCTCTGTTTTACTGAATACGGTCCAAAATTTGATGAAACAGTATCCTTTGCCTAGGAGCATTTCCATGCAGTAAGTCCAAGAATTACATTCAGGCAGTGAGATTTAAAGTAAAAGCCCACTTTTGTGTCTTTCATCTGCACATCCAGGTCTACAGAAATGGTTTAGTTGTATTACACACCAATTCTATCTCTAGAATTCGATTAAGTGCCAGAACACTCAGTGCCCTACAGAAAAAGCCACTTTATGAATATGAAAATAGGAAAAAAAGATGAGAAATTATACATAGGCAGACTACTATCTCCAAAGTTGCCACAATCTAAGTTCTTAACACTGTTTTTCCACTAAATAATTTCTCTCAAGCTAACACTCAACAGCTGGCAGTATTTCGAATCCTAAAGCCACTCTTTCTGTTAAGGATACAGTACTCGTTATGCACTTCCCCAAAGTTAGGACAGATAAGTGCCTATATGCCCTGCACATTTTTGGTGACATACAGGATCAGGGACTGTAAAACACTCAAAGCATCTACTTGCACTCAGTTCCTTACTGTAGTCACTGCAGCCAATGCCCGAGAGCATACGTCGAGCTGGGGGTTTATTTTCTTTTTAAAATACATTTATTTATAGATTTTGACACCAGCTGTTCCAATTTAAATTACCGTTCAAGATGGCATTATGTTACATTCTCACCCAAGCCAAGAAAATGTCAGTATTTTACCATTAACTTCAACAAGGCCATAATTTCAGCCTTTTGTCCTCTAGATTAACCATATAGAGAACTATCAAATACAATACAATACCTACAATAAGAAAGAGGATTTTTTTCAGTAGCACCTAGTTAGCTAAGAATTTTGTTAGTTACATGTTGATAGTCAACGTTTAGACTCTTATAAGTGCACATAAGTCCCATCACATCTCAAGTTTAAAAAGCCAGTAAAACTCCCTAAATCAGTTGGGCACTTTTCAAAACTTTCACCATGAACACTTTGCTTACTATATATAATGCGTACTGGGAACAAAATGTAACATCTGCAGTGATTTTATTTACTTCTTTACATTTATACAGCAAATTTGAACTCTTATTACATTGCAGCCTTGCAAAGTATATTATCATATTTCATTATCTAGAACATAGGCAACTGTGTCTTACGAACAATGCTCTATTATTATAATGAATTCTGAATATCTAGTATAAAATTGTCAACATTATAAAATAATGTAAAAGTAACTGCACAGTCAAATGTCTGCTACAAAGGAATGGAGTTTAACACTCAACATTTTCATTCTAAAGTTTGTCAATGAGAATTTAATATCTTCCTATGAAAAAGTGTACTTCCATTATCTCATTAGACTTTATTACCCAGGTAGTAAAAAAAAACGGAGGAGTAGCAATCCACTGATGTAGATATGGTACAATGAACTTTTATATTTGAACAATGGATCCCAATACTTATGATTTTGAAAGCTATGGAATGACTATGTTTTAGATATTTTACTCCTCAGAAGTAAGCATTAAATATTTGTTTTCATTCAGTTCCTTTTCAGGTTTTGGAAGTTACATACAAAAGAACAGCAAAAACACTAAATCTATATCGACCTAACATTAAATGCTTGGAGTTTTGCAATGTATTTTAAAACCTTTAGTTGCAAGGCAGAAATGTAAATTATCACAATCTGCTATTATAAAAATTATTCAAAAGGTTAAAGAATATAGACATAAAAGTTACTGATGGAAAAAGAATTTCCTACACAGGATGAAAATGTAAGGTTGCAATTTAGTTTAGAGAAGGTTTCTATCCCCTTCCTTTGGAAAAATCAAATTAAGTCCTTCAGATCTGACTCTCGCAAAACTCCTGAACATCCTAACCTAACTAGTCATGGTTGTTGCTTCTCCTCAATATTTATTCTTATTTACTTCAGCAGGTACTAGACTAGATCTTGTCATTTTGTTTCATCCCACCACCCAGAGTCATCACCATTTACAACACTAACAGCATTCTTCATAAACTCTGTTTATAGTATTCAAAAACAGTAATCAATTATCACAGTCCTCATATTTATTTGTAGAAAAATAAATGAAGAAATAAATCTGCAGAAACAGATTGATATTATGTACTTCTAAAATCAAGAGTGCTCAAGCCTCTATTAATTTTAGTGACATTCTGTATGTAGGCCACAGTTCCACAGTTAAGAGTCACGTGTAAAATAAGAAGAGGATAAGTATGATGTAAACAGAACTAATGGGAGAAAGATACTATCATTTAAGCGAGATAGAGAAAAATATTCACAAGAAATATCAGTACTGAATGAATTGTGAAACAATATTTCAAACCTACATTTTATCAAAAAAAAAAGTATTTATTCTGGGATAATGAATTTCTTGAGAGAGACTATTTTATTAATAATGGATGTTCAGATGGAATCAGATACTGAAGGTGGAAATAACACAGAATCATGTCTTGTCAAATACGTGATTAATTTTGCTCTACAAGTATTGATTTGACAGAACACTTTTTTTTTTTACCTGTTCATAGCCATTTAAGCGTAATGGACTTCTTTATCATCCAAATGCTATTCCTTTGTTTAAGCTTTTCATTTGAAAGCACTTTGATGCATTTATAACCAGTTACCAATTCTCTAGATCTTTATACATGCATTATGTTCTAAGTTTACTCCTCCCCTTTTCAAGTCTATTAGCATCAATTAGGCTTGCAAAGACATGCAAGTCTGACAGGCAAACTTTGATAAAATGCTTGGGCTGATCAACCAAACAAAGACAATGCTACAGCATTTGTTTCCAATAAATGATTGAATTTAATAAACATTTTCTTGAATTTTACTTTTTTTTCTTTACCATACTAGTGCATCTAATTACTTTTATTAATGTCATAAAACTGCTATCCATTGTGATACACATCACTTAAGTATCATTAATAGTTTGCATACACTCATGAGGTAAAGAAATGGTTGGACTTGGGGATAAACTGTACCTCTGAGACCACAGATAATCAAGCAACATTTCAATACACAACAGAAAAGCATAAAGTTGTTACTGCATAAGCACCCATATAGGCAGTAGAAAATGATTTGGCAGTGTTTTGTGCTCAGACTATGCCCATCAGTGATTTAAAAGAATTTTCACCTCTCAGCTCCTACTTTCTTCCCAAATTACAAGTACAAAATTCTAAGACATTTTCTCCTATTTTTACTAAGGCTACATAGCATCTTACTTCACAAATAAACCCATTAGCTTCTTCAGTAAGAGCATGATGGAACATATCTGTTATTTAACTTGGTTCTACCTACTCACATTTTTCAGCTCTTAGATGAACAATTTCCTTCCACATAAAAAAAAAAAAAAAAAAAAAAAAAAAAAACCACACACCACGCCCCGGAACAATTATGTGTAAAAGTGTCAGAATCTGTAGCTGAGTCTATGAAGTACTATGGGTAATCAGTAACTAGATAAGAAATAACTAACTGCAGCTGCTATGCATGTGAAAATACAACAAAGTAGATGGGAATTCCAACTGTAAAATATTGCCTTTGAAAGATACACACAGACTCTCCAAAATAACATTTATTTCTGAAAAGGAAATTAAATAATCCTTTGTATGAAAAACTGTAAAATTACTTGTTTTGAAACAACAAAAGTAGTAACTGGCTCTAAAAACTTTGCAGGTTAGTTTTAAATACTTGATTTTTACAATTCACCCTTTTTCCTTCCACCTCTATAATGATAGATAAAAGCAAAATTCAGATGTACTACTGTAAGCATCTGGCATTCCTATAGCTCTAATTTTAAAACTCCAAAACAGCATTATAGTATCTTGTTGCCTTGGTATACTCACTAGTCTTTCAAAAATAGTATTTTTGTATCGCTGTGTCATTTCCTCATATAACTGAACAAAACCAACCCCTTGTACAATTACAATTACTTGAAATAAGAGATAAGAAATTTTAAAATATTCAGTGGGCAGTTTTTAGTAGTGTGCCAGTCACAGGGTGACATTTCTTTACAAATACCTTTATTTTACAGTATTTTACTTTTCTAAGCTGGAAGATATCTTTTGGTCAATTTCCCATAATTAAAATTGAGAGATATAAGCAGAAGGAATAAGATAAGTGGCAAGTCTTAAATATCAAATGTATTTTTCCAGTTCTACGAAGAAGATATCTTTTGGCAACAGTCAGGTCAGTGGACACACTACAGTAAATTGGAGTTCTAGGTGCATAAGGCTACAGGATTATAAATGCCATATATAGCACATCCAGCTTTCCTTTACTGATATTAACAAAGAAGGATTCCTAAGACTTGTTTGAGGTGACAAACAATTGACCAAATTAGATGTGATCCCTACCACAACTTAGACTATAGCTATTCTTTTCAATTTCTCATTCAAATTTTAGTCTTACTTAGGCTTTAAATAAAAATGTTAGTAGCAGTATGCTTACATTAATAGGCTACCAAATTATTTTTCAATAACTGAAATTCATCCTGAAATTCTAGAATTAAATGTAAAACACTTAAATATAGAGTGAGATTGCACAGAGAGCAGAGTTTACCACTTTATTAAAATTGTGATTGTTCACATAAAGACTCAACTAGGTCACATATTAATAATTATCACTGACAATCTTTAACATCAGACTAAACCCACAAGTGAAGCAATATTACATCTCTCTCTCTCATTTATCTTTACTGCTTATGGCCCCTCTGTGGTCAGCATGCTGTGAGCTTCGTGGACATTTAATTATGAACACATCATAAATGTGGCTGACAAGGCAGAAGCTGGGCTCAGATGCTCCTGGGATGAAGGAAACATTCTTGAAACCACTTAGACTTGCAGTACTTTCATTCTGTTACAATAAACAGTGTTCCGAGTTACCATATACACACTGAATATAAAACTCCCTCCCTTTCTCATTACAGATTTTCATTTCATCAAATGTTACAGTATGTCTTGGTGAAAATATGAGAATGCATTGTTCATAACCCTTTAAAAAAGAACTATTTACCTTTCACTAGTCAAATTATAACAGCACAATACCAGTGCAATAAGGGCCAAATGCTGAATTTTTCTACCAGTGTCATATAGATTACTGGGGAAAAGAACAGAAATACAGCACCTGGGTAATAACACTATGAAGCATTCTGGCTGTGCCAGGTAACAGGACAGATGCCTCGGAGAGCTTAGGCAAAAGAAAGGAAGCACCCAACAGCACGTATAATTTTTGCTACAAGTACCAATACATATTACTCCTCTCTATGAATTTCTGGGTTGCAGTAAGATAGACACTAGTCTGGCCTAACGGTTTTTACAGCAAAGGCCATAACAGTGGTACATTATCATAGATCTTAGTCAAAAAAAACCCAAACACCCCCCAAAAACACCCACCACGCACACCAAGCAAAAAATAACAAAACCAAAATTCCTCACACCCGCACACCACCAACCACACACACAGGTAATTGCCAAGAGCAGCAGGTCCCAGATACTGTACATTGGGAATAAAATTCTGGCAGCAGAATCATATGAACATTTTATCTTGAAAACACACATAGTAAGACCAAGGCATGCAGATTTGGTATAAACGAAACAGAGGAAATTCCAGATAAATCAGTTAAACTACTGTATTGCCACACTGGCATAAACCAAGTTCATAATCAGAATCAAGACAATGCTCTTTCAGAAGGAAAAGTTAGTTAAAATATATTCTGACTCTAGTTTCAAATCCTCACAGAAGTTGCTTTCTACGACCCTCTGCACACCATCTCTGGTTTTGGATTTTGTCTTTAATGGCAACGAAAATCCCTGTAGCAAATAATAGAGAGCATCTCAATCATACTGAGATTCTCGAAACATCATTGTTATAAAATGCTCTGAATCCTCATCATTTATAAGCTTTACTAACAGGAACACTGTTTTAATAAAGCAGCCTATATTGTCCACAAAGCTGTCAAAAATGGCACAAAGATGTTACTTCTAAGGTGATTTTTTTTTTTTTTGGTGGAATAATATTCATAATGCTAGGAATTAACATTTGAACAAAGAGTAAATCTTGCAAGCTACTCTGATGCTTAAACACTCAGGTAAGAATAAACGTGCATTGCGTCGTGTTTCAAAGCAACTGTCCTCTGTAGTGCTGAGGTACATATTTCTGTACCTCCCCAACAGACTAGAAATAGAAAAGACAAAGCATATAATAAAGCCAAGCACAATGAAAGAGCTCTGAAGAGAGAGCTGAAAAGTAGCTATCATGTTGGCAGATAAATTCTACACACAATTATTCATTCCTAGCCTCTTGACATGTAGATTAATGAGTTTGATAACCCAGGCTTCTAAGAAGTAGATTCAACTCTGTTTCACAAGCTTTCTTCTCCTCTTCTAACTACAAACACCACTTTGGTCTATCGAGGGGAGAAAAAAAACACAACAACAAATCGATACATTTGCACTGGTCATCAACATTTTTGCAATTGAAGTCCTATGTCAAAAATATGATATCTGTTGTGGGACATGGCTCTTTGCTGGCCCTGTCAAGAATTCACAGGGGCTCATGTGATCACTGGAGGGAGGAGTTTTTGCTTCAGCAATCTGTGCTTCCATGCCAAGTTCAAAGTCATATAGTAGCCAAGGGAAGTGGGGGGAGGGAGGAGGAGACAGAGACAAAAAGAAAAACACACAACAGCTATTCTCATAGTTATAATGACCCTGTACTCACTGCAATGTGTTCTGTACATAAAATTTTCTATTTCTTCCCTGAGGCCAAATGACCTTTTGTCGACACTTT
>KL260705.1:0-20694 GCA_000699545.1 Podiceps cristatus | reverse complement strand
TCCAAAGCTATACCAAACTAGTGACACCTAAATAGCAACTTCATTCTGTAGCATTCAAGTGTAGTCTACTTGCTTAGGCAAGGAGCGCTACCTTTCACAACCTGCAACAGGTTTTTCCACTGTAAACACTATAACAGTTACTAATTTATTTTTTTCCTCTTTGCATGGCTCTCTAATGATCTGAGCAAGCAATCAACATGTTTGAGTAATTTTGTGCCAATCACCATGCAACACTTTTTTACCTACCTTATTTTTTCATTCAGGAAGACCTAAGTTGCAGTTGCAAAATTTTGTTTAAGCAGATTTTTTTTTTTTTTTTTTAATATTGTTTAAACATGACTGCCCTATTTGCCCTGGATTTTTTGGTTGGTTGGTTTGGTTGTGATTTTGGTGTGGGGTTGGTTTTGATTGGCTTTTTTTTTTTTAAATAAAAAAAACCACAACACACCAAACACAAAACAAAAAAACCCCAGACACCAACAAACAGTGCCTTACCATAGCATGAGATACATAGCACTCACAGGGGTGAAAGACATGCTCCAGTAATATCTTGCGTTTTATCTACAAGCTTTATGATCCTGTAGCATGAGGCACACCCCCACACACATCCCAACTGTAAATCTACTGCATGAGAGGTTATTTAGAGATACAAATTACTGTTATGCACAATCCCCTTTGTAATCAAATATATCTTCAGTTTAGCGTTCACTTTAGAGAGGTCTCATTCCTTTGATGCTCTTAAAGCCAACCTACTGAAACAAGTTCTGGAAAGAAAGTGTTATTCTTCAGAGTAAATCACAAGGAGGGAAGTTTTTTCTGAAAGATGTCAGAAATAGCTCATGCTGCTGCTTCCAAATATTAATTCTCAGAAATATTCACACAAAGTGAACCCTATATGTATCTAATATATTGAGCAATTGTCACGCAGACCTATCCTTCCCACTACAACAACTAAGTATCCACATGCACCCAGAGTATCTAATCTCTGATCATCTAATCTTCAAGGACAGATGTTTCTGTAGACTGAGGGGAGAGGAACTGAAAACAACAAAATATGAGGCTATTTATTAAGACATTTGTTCACAGAAGTCAGTTTTTTCTACTCCTCCCCAAACTGAATCTAAGCAGATTTAGCCCAATGATTTAAGTTCTGAACATGGGAGGAGGGCAGGGATTCTACGTAGAAGTTAGGTTTCATAAAGACCTGCCCAGTTCCCTTCATTTGCCACTCATACCAAACTATACATCTCTTAAGCCATACGATATGCATTATGAATCCATATTCCACCATCATGTTGACACCTTCTCCTCAGACAGTGCTCCAAAGTACTTGCAGCAGTCTGACACCAATGTTGATATACAGCACACAGAAGTACAGCCACCATTTTATAAACCAGTTATTCAACGGCATTAGATAGGTATCTCAAAGTACTACAGCTATAGGTATTCCAGACAAAGGAAAACATGCAAACCAGCAACTTTACTGTAACTGGAATGTCAACAGCACTGAAATTCCCAAAATCAACACAAACAGCCTGTGCAAAATGGTGATCCACACCATGTTTATATCTACAGTCTTCAGTCAGAATATCAACAAGTATACACAGTCTACAAGATAAATCTTGCTTTAGTAATCTAGGAGTCATTAGAAATCATTAAGCATTTCAGTGGAGATTACAGAGAAAACAATGGCATTATTGAAGATATACACAAGATTGTTAACTGGGAATTAAGTTGTATTGTGGAACAGCTTCATGGTTTTGCTGGGATTAACAGCCACCAAGAATGACTTCTGCTCAAATATGTCAGGCATCTTTTTTCCTGAGGTTGTGTAAATAAGTGGAAGTGCTCAGTGCCAATGAAAGGTATTGAGAGAATTCTCATTTTATCAGAATGGCATTGGTCATGACTGGTCCCATATCGGTGGGCATAAAAGATGTTCAATGACTGCAGAAGCAAAGGAATCTTCTAAATTATCCAGATCTAAATGCAAGCTAGCTCAAGAATGGCTATTACTTTGTAAATCAGTGGTCAGGTTAGTATATGCATATCTTTTAATCCAGTCAAAGAAAAGAGTATATTAGTCTCACCTTAAGAGCTTATCTCTCTGTGTATAGAGACTTGTGCTTTTATTTGAACAACATCTGGGGCTCAAGACCTGGTAAATCCTCTTTGTGTAGTAGCTGTTACATTAATAGACAGTGGGAACGGAACAACAGAAATTATTTTTGCAGCCAAATTGATATGCATGTGCACATCTGAGCACATTTATCTCTAATTATCTGTTCTTGGACACAAAACAAGGAGTTAGAGCAGAAAACACGCAGGTATTTATTTTATTTTTGCTCTGAAATCTGGTTAATGTGTCCAAAAATGAAGATCAAGTTGTCAGAAAAAGAACTGAGTCTCAAGCCCGCTAAAAATCCGCCTCAAAGGGTCTTGCCCATGTGAATTTTAAAAGTCGCATTTTAGGAGAGACAGGAAAGGAACAAAAGTGCCTGCTTACAGGACTACCAGAAGCACCAAGATTGGCTGCCAAAGAGCATCAACATAACTTCAAACTACTTCACCAGAGCCACTCAACTTTTTTGGCAGACGTGCGTTTTCTACACCCCTCCTGAGGATAAAATGCAGTATCTTGGGTACATGCATGTGGTAACAGATGATACAAGCCAATTGTTTTAGTGGCAAATTTTGCATAAACTTTGAAATACCTCAGTATTCTGAAGCTGTTAGTTAGAATTCCTGGGTGAAAAAAATTATATAATCAACCCTTTTTTGAGAGACAACATAAGCTGTATGCGGTTTAGGATCTGCATCTCAGATAATTCTACATTGTTATTACAGAGGATTTTTTTCTAAGAAAGATTTGCTCTACAGCCTCCACTAAAAATTTCATCTTTTCCCACCTTACAGTATAGTGAGTGCCCGGGACTGCCAGTATAGGGATCTTTCCACTATGTTAATTTCAATGGTGTGCATGTTATGTCTAAATTACTTACTGCCATACAGCAGAGATCCTTGAGTTACCTTTAACAAAGGGCACAGAGTATATTGGCTCCTACAGAGCTCTGTGGTATCTCAGCTAGATTTCTTTTGGAATCTGAAAATTCCCTATATTGCTCTACCAAGTGCTGTATAGATACATACCAGTCTAGCAGGCCAGTAGCAGCAGGAAAATCCTGATTCTGTAACATATTCCAACATACTAACCACTGTAGCATGCTGCCTCTCATGAATTCCTTTAGATGAAAGATGTTATTGCAGTGAAAAACTTTTGCTTTCTTTCCTTATTTAAAAATAATAAATCTTACATAGACAACCAGTAAGTGCTGCTTCTTACAGCAGCCTTACACAAAGCAAGCAAAAGGCTCTCTCCGCAAGAGAATGCGACTACTGAGCAACAGATTGAATGCCTGAATACTTTTAGAATAAGATGGATTCATGCAATGTATTTATGTACAGCAACAGATTCAAGGAATATGCTCATTTAGCAACCACACACCAGACAAGGTTATTGTAAGTTAATGCAAAAGTCTAACAAATTTTAAATAAAAGATGCGTCCAAACTTGAACAACCAGCCTTTACTACTGCAGTCTACCCGGTTTCACTGAAATGTTCTAAGTACAGGTTTGAAAAACTGTATCAATACAGAAGAAATAACATATTTTACTTAAAGTACCAAGCCAGATGATTCAGGAGTGAATGCTACCTCTCCCCCCTTTCCCAGCCCTCCACTCACACACACACCCGCCCCCTCCCACCAGCTTCACAGGATTAATATGAGACTGGCTTGAGGGTTTTAGCAGTAACTGCTGCAAAACAAGTTCTGATTGGTTGATTCAGAAATTGGGATTCTGGGCAGTGTTTTATAAAAGGATAATGTATCTTTAAGCCTAGGTGCCCTTCAGGGAAATGTATTGGATAAATGTCTTCTGAAAAGCCTGTAAATATTCCATCGCCTCACTGTCATTACTACCATGAAATGATAATGAAGCATGAAAGAAATATAATTCCATATTCAGATGACAGCATTAGCCTTCATAAGCAAACTGAAATATTTATTAGTAAAACGTTCGGTATCTACGCCTGTAATCTAAAAAAAGGACAAAAATGTTTTATAATAAAAAAGAGATTGAACGCAGAGGTAAAATCTGGTTGGCTGATTTTATTGCTTATTATTAAATCCAGGCAAAACAATTATTTTTTTCTTTTCATTAGTAAGGCACCCAAATTAAAACTATGCCCTCAGGCTGTGAGGTTTACAGTAGTGATTAAAAACAAGAAATTGTGATGCATGGGGTTTTTGACAATGGCATAATCAAATTCATTCATATTGTTCAATCCTTCACTGACAAATATTTTTACAGTGAAATATACCAAACAAAGAAGCACATACAAGTACTATCAATACAGAGAAATTAGGAAGACTTGTTATTATTGCAGTAGAGAACAGATACAATGTTTCCATAATCTTGAATACAAACATTATAGTGTAGTTAATTAGGGTAATTATTGCCTAAATTGTGCTTAATTGTTTTATACTGAAAAGGGTTTCTGAAAGAAGCCTTTTGGATTCCTACAAGGCACAGAAGTGAATACTGTGCAGTCTAAGTATCTAGATGTAATTTCATAAGTTTGATTGTATTTCCTATAAGTCAGAGAATACATCCTGAAGCAGGCTGGGACAGAGATAAACATGAGCCACATGCCTTGACCTCCATTTCACCTTATTGAAAAAGAGGCGTAAAATAGTCATTTAGTACACCAGCATTAGAAAGCATTCACACACTCCAAGCACATTCTTTTTTTTTAAAAAGAAAGGTCTTTGAAGTGAATGAAAAATTAGAAATTCAAGTGACCACGATCAATTCTGAAACACTGCACAAAATTAATTACAGTTTTGCATCAGAAGCAAGAATGTAGATTTCAGACAGTCTATGTCATTTATCTCATTGTACAATATACAAGGCGATTAAAAAGCCAAATCTGTTCCCACCCCCCAAGTCTAAGGCCTATCAGAGTCTGTGAAATACAAATGATTAACTCCAAATTATTTAAGGGATTGTACAGACGCTTCAACTTGAATGAAATTTGCAGCAAGTCACAGGAGCTACGGAGGGACAGATTTGCTGCTCTTTATCAAAATCTAGTCTGACTATCGCTGACAGAATCCAGATAAATTGCATAGTAATCTGGCAGTGGCTGCGGAAAGCTTGCTCTGCAAAATCCAAATCTCTAATTTCTATCTGTTTTTAATTGCTTGACTTAAATTTGCATTTTTATACAATTGGCTTAAAGGATTTATTCAGTTCTTTAGGCTACTCTAATAAAATTGGGTCCCATTTTGCACCGTATCTCAGAAACCTACTTACATTAAATAAGCATGCTGTATTACAAAAATATTTACTGCAGCAGAAGAAGATTCCTTTTTATGTCATGTTCAGAATTAGCTAAAGAATACATGTGTCAGGAAGCTCATTTTAAACTCCCCTATGGAAACATACCTCAGAACGAACAGGATGGCACAACAAAGAAAAGTGGGGGGTGGGAAGCATTCATTCAACATAAACTGGTAAAAAAAAAAAAAAAAAGCCACACACACAACACAAACCAACAAACCAAAACAAACAAAAAAAACCCCACACTTATGTGGACCAAGAGTAGGCACACATGTAAATACATCAGAAGCCACCAATAATACAATGTGCTGTTAACAAAGCGTCTTGAAAACAACCATCAGAGCAGCTTTCCAAAACCAGAAAGCTGAGCATTAAAGCAAGAACCTCTGTGCTTGTAATTACCATTCTCCCATATCATTAATGGAGGTGCTGGCATCAACTGACTATTATCCTTATTAACAAGTGAATGTCACCCTCCTAGATTATAGTTTACCTTACCCCAACCATAAATATTACAGAATACTGACATCTGAGCAGCATTTGGCTGGCTAATATCCCTCAGCCGCTGTTCAAATGAGTATCAGAAACCAAGTTTGAGTGTGATGATTGTCTGAAAACTGGCATTCCAGCAGGATAACCAAGGCAAAATTACTAAGTTCTCTAAAATATTACCCTCCTAATCACTTCTTCATCTGCATTTATCCCTTCTGGAACTGACTAATGCAACAGCTGAAGAGACTTATTGCAAACACACATTTTAACTTTCTAGTCAAACTTTGCCAAAACAGTTGCTTTATTTAAAAGATAAGGCCAAAGGCTACACGAAGGCTTTGACTTAATTTGAATATTCATCAACAAAAAATATACAAACTTGTAGTTTAACATAACAATAGAAATGAGACCTTACTTTCTTACATATTAAGTTCAAATAGCATTTAAAAAAAAATAAAAAATAAACCACCTATTTTTACCTCCCAGTTCCAACCAGGATGTACAGATTCCCTTTCCTTCCAAGTCAGTGTGAACAAAACAGCAGTAAACAGCTCCTGTACCACAAAAGCAAACATGATCTGACCCCAGCCATAAACAGGACTTGACCTTACATGCTATTCACAGTGCTTAATATGAACATCAGCACTGCTGGAGCTCAGTTATGTTCCAGCCTGGAGGGTAGCTGCTCCATTACTTCTCCAGTAGATAACACGTCCAGTATCCATATTTACAAAGCAAATCCACAAAAGAAATCAAGTCAATGAACTGGGAAGAAAAATCAGAACACATGCTCATATTAAATTTCTGAGATAACTAGCTATCACACGTGGTAATTCTAACTCTGGCTATTGTGTAGATAAATCCATAAAGATATATGAGAACAGTTATCCAAACAGTACTTTTCCCCTCTTCAAATCAGTGATGTTCGTCTGGGATGTATAGGCAAAAAGAGTTCAAGCAGCAAGAAACCAGACCTCCTCCACTGAAGAGCCATTCTGCATAGATCACCAGAAATAGAGACAGAAAGCAGTAATGATGTCACAGTAGACCCCAAGCGAGAAACCCATCTGTAATTGTTTTAATGAAACACCCACAAGCAATAGAAGGACAATCAATAGTTCCACCACAAGATCCAGCGGAACTTTATTTTGTTGCTCTTGCTGATGCCCTCTGCAAAACTGCGTAGGTAGAGCCATGCAGTATCTTCCTAGAAAACCAGGTACTGGAAGCTACTGCTCAAATGGCAAGTTTAGGAGAGGGTGGCAAAACTTTGCGTCAGACTGACATGGAATCAGAAGTCAGCGTAACACAGAACAAACAGGTACTTCTAGCTAGCAGAATAGAAAATAACCGTCCGTAACCTGTTCTAATCCAACTATGTCACATCTTTATTTTATCAGGAACCTTTATACTCATGCTCATGCATTACTGTTACTGAGCTAACCTTTCCTGAATATATGAGATATTCTGCTGAAACAGGGTAGGTTTGCTGAAACAGGGTAGGTTTAGATTAGATGTAGGGAAGAAATTCTTCACTATGAGGGTGGTGAAATACTGGAACGGGTTGCCCAGAGAGGTGGTGGATGCCCCATCCCTGGAAACATTCAAGCCCAGGTTGGACGGGGCTCTGAGCAACCTGATCTGGGTAATGGTGTCCCTGCTCACTGCAGGGGGGTTGGACTAGGTTTGGTCCCTTCCAACCCAAAACATTCTATGATTCTGTGAGATATGGGAACAAATACATCATAACATATTATAGAAGAAAAACAAAGGCTGACAGTTGCTGTAACTCCAAACTGCTTATACTATATGTTTGCATCAAATACTGAAGGAGGAAGTAATCCACTAGTCTGTAATTCCTGTAACAGCAGAAATTGCACAATGCATGCAGCCACACGGGTTTGAGTTTTTTAAAACGCATACAATAATCAAAACTCAGAATGCATCTTACATAGTATTCAAGCTTCCTCGTGTCTTCTGACAATTCTGCTGTTACTTCTTTGGTACTCGTTTGCTCTATTACCATGTTTTTATAAGGTAATTTATATAAATCTTCTGTAAGATTACAGATAAAAATTCTATTTAACTGTTGAGTGCATCTCATACGTGTTCTACAATGATACATAATTTTCTAGCAACAAAATTCATATTCACCTTCAGATGCTAGAATGAAGGAAGACCTCCAAGGTTTGAGCAAAATCCTTCATAAAAAATACATTTGTATTTTTCCTTAGTTTGAATTTTATGTTTCTCTAAGAATTAGTATCTGATTTCATTTCCAGCTGAAGGTAGTTATTACAAAGTATCCCTCCCTTTCCATATTTTTCATCTTTGATTCTTTTGAATGGCTATACTGTCAAATATTAAAAGTAGAGAGATCTGTTTGGTGAAGCAGAATTCCCTAAAGCTGATTCCTGCCAACATGAGTCACTGTCCACTGTACTCCATACATTTTTGTCAGCTAAACAATGCTGCTATAATCTGTGTTAGTTTTATAGGATTTAATTCAACTGCAACATCAAACTAGTATTCAATATCTCACATTTTAAAATAAACAAATAAATACTTCCCTTCAGCCACTATTTGGCTGCTCCTCTCCACTGAATATAATCCACAAATGGTGTGTACCAAGAGCCTTCCAAGCAGGCGGCTCTAAAGGATCAACTGATGGTGCATTACATCTTTACATTCAGCAGAAAATGGTCTAGTATTATGGCATCATAGGCCCAAACTTGCAAAAATACACGCCTTCAGCCCGCAGGGCTCTGCCTCTATACCCATTCCATGTTTTGCCCCTTCCTGACCCATTAAAGCATGCAAAGCTACAAAGCAGGAATCGGGAGTAAGCAGCCTATATTTGGATCACCTCTCGCAGTAGCCCCACAGATTTCACTGGCATTATTTAAATGGGAAACAAATCACCTATGTAATTGAAAAAATATAATTTAGTATTTAAAAATTGGAATTAGTTTGATATATTATTTAGAAAACCTTAATTAAAAGTCTGTAAGACCTTACACATTTAAAAGTAAAGTAATTGTCTACTTAGAGCTGTATAAAGGTATTCACTGAACAAATATATTATAGCAAAATTAAAGTGTGATTGAGGCAGAGCCTTCCAGTATTAGAAAATGTAAACATTCTAAGGTGCTGATAAAAACTTATTCCATGGTAAAAAAACAGAAATGGAAGTAGAGGGGGCTCACAAAGAGGTTTAAACAAAGCATTATCAAAAATATTTCAGCTTGTCTACACTAACACCTTCTGGCATCGCAGTGACTGTTAATCCAGGTAGTAATTCGAGAAAAGGCAAAGTCATAAGGTTAACTGCAGCCTTGAATCTGTTCATTTCAGGGCCTTTCTGGTATGTTCTTGCTACTGCTGAAAACCAAGTGTGTAATCATAAAGGGTTTGGTGCTTTTACCAGTATTTTTTAGCAACTTTGTCCCAGATATGCCAAACCAGATATTCCAAGTTTCTAGCATAAGTTGACAGATAGTCAATTTGACCAAATTTATTTGTCGCACTCAATAGCTTATGCAAACTTATCCGTACAGTTATACTTAGGAGCTTCAGCTACTTCAGACTGCCAAAGAACGTTCAGATATACCCATACATAGGTTTCCACAAGTGTATTGATAACAGTACCTACACCCACCGCTATAAAAATCAAATTATTACCATAATGAACTCAAAAAGACTAAATGCCACACGTAATAGCCACCAAAGGAAGAGAAAGAGTAGAGCAAGTGTGACAAAAATGGTGACATCTTGAAGGAAGGCCTGAGTTGACATGTGTATACTTCACTCCGCCATCATGCTATCCTGAAGAATAAATGCTTTGGGTGACCCAATATTGCATGGCAGTCTCTGAATACAGAGAGATGCATACTACTTCTCTAAACGTGGTTGTTTGGTGTTTTGGCTTTTGTTTGGTTGGTTTTTTTCCCCCTTGAGTGATTAGCTAAAGTTCAGGCAAGCTTATTTCTCTCAGAAGCACAGTCTCATGACAGTGGGTTTACTCTGCTGCAGTTATGTTTATTTACAAGGAACACAGAAGTCCTTATTCTTGGTTCCAAGTGCCTTTCTAATTGTTGCACAGCTCAGAAATGCTTTTTAAGCATCTCGGAGTCAAATTCTATCCCATGCTTTGGCTTTTTTGTCCCTATAGTTCTACTGTTTCCTTGGATGTCAGCCACTCTCCCATAATCCTCCACACTTCACAAAGCAACAGTGACAGCATTACACCCAGAGTGTTCCCCTCAGATCCCCCGGTTCTCAGTGGAGACATGTCCATCTGTCTGGGATGAAGGTTGACATTATTTCAGTTACATGGTTTAGAAAGAAATGTGTTGTTTCTTACAATAAATCAAAGTATCTGCCAAGCACTGAACCACAATAACATATTCTACAAATCAAGCAAACTATGAAACATGGCACCTTTAATATTCTTTCTATACCAAACTTCTCTAGATGTAACAGAAATCTGTCTGAAAACTTCAGCAATACCTTAAGGCATCCCAAAAACTTTGCATAAACCTTAACCAATAGGCAAAGGTATATATAACACTGGAAGTTAAAGAAAGAGTCTGGATCTACTCCAATTGCAACAAGAAATTGGTATTCTAATGTACTGTAATTAGATGTTTGAAGTAAGCATTTTTTTAAAGTGGTGGAGACAAAGAAAAGTGCATTAAATACATGCCATGTTGAAGAATACACATCACTTAATATTTTAGCACCCTTTCTTGTGAAGCTACTATTTTATTATTTATAACTATAACATAGATGTTTTTTCAAGACACATGTTTCATAACCCTGTAATTTGAGTTCTACTTTATAATAATCGAACCTGTAAATCACCAGTTCAGTCTCAAGAAATTACATAAATATGTTGGTATAGGAAAACCCACATGGATAAGATGCTGAGGTTACCTGAATTAATTTATCCTTGAGACTATACCAGACATAGTAGAGAGAGACTAAATAAATGTAAACATGCAAATAAAAAATAAACAAAAGGAGGGGTAAAAAACAAACACACACAAAAAAAAAGACCCCACAAAACCAAAAAGCACCACCAAAATACCTGAAGGGCAGAGTTTGTGGAGGGAAGATAGAGCATAAAAAACCCATAATCTTGAAAATAGATAGAATTGGTTTTGTGAGGCAAATTCTGTACGTTCTTAGATTTCTTCAGAGTTTGATTTAGCATCTGGCTTTCCTCAGAAAAGACATTTCAGGAAGAAATGACTTTGTTTTTTCCTGGACATCGTCTCTGAATGCAGTCCCTCTAAGCTCTTGGTTCTATGACTCAGATTTGAGAGTAGGTCGCTGTTTAGCACAAAAGGTTCAATTAAGCTGCACCAAATAGTTATTTAAAATCACATCTTTGTCCTAAACATTTAAGCAATAGCAAGGGAGGAAGAGATGTGGTGCCTTCCTATAGCATAAGCAGCCAGAGGTGCCACACCCTCATATAAGATGTCTCAACTGTATTGTGAATTATACTGGGCATGTTTCTTATCTGAAAATGATCTGAAGAGACTGCTCTTTAGCAAATCTTAACTCTACAATACAGAAGGACCAAGTCATAACGTAAAGTATAAATCAAAACTATTTTTTTCTTAACTATGTGAACTACTGTACTAATTGAACCTGGCTTAGCCATCCACATAAAATATTCTGCATTCTGGACTGCCTTCCCAGTGACCTCCAAGAGGGGAGACTTCACAGCAGCAATCCAATTCAAAAAGTGATGAAAGCCTGAATAAGCCAGGGAAGGCAACAAGCAGAAGTTATAGCTCTATCTTTGAGAAGACAAACACTGCTTATCAGTGCCACCTAAGTACTCACTATCACACATGGAACCCACAGAAGCCCTGGACTGCAAACTGATTTGTGGCACTAAGTGCATGTCTGCACAGCACAGTGCAGCTGGGAAGAGCTACAAAGCCAGAAGACCTGATAGGGGTACAGAAGTACTGCAGCTGTCTTAGTATAAAACTCCACCTACACCAGTTAGACCAACTGCAATGTAAAATCAACTTCAGGAACGTGAGTTGATGATGAGCCTAACATTGGTTTTGATACTCACAGTGTGTTATTCAATGGTAACATGGGTATTTCTGTAGGGCACTGCACTGTGCTGTATCAATATAAAATAATAATCAGTTAATAAAGAAAGATACCACCTTCGCCAGAGTTTCTACTTACTTCAATTTTAGGTAGGCTGCGTTTCAGCTAACTGCTAAGTTTATGCTTTTTCCTGCTAGTTTTTTTCCAAGTCACCTTAATGTGACAATGCATTACAGAAAAGTTCCAAAGGAGCTTGTAATTGATTTAAAAAGCAAATACATCCTGCCCTTTCCCTCCTCTCTTGCCCTTTCATCTCTTCCTCTACCTCCTTTCTCCCTCTTCCTCACTTTGTTTTACCGAAAAAGCTTTTCATCAAATCAATTTATAATGACAAGTGTGAAAATATACTAAGAGGTCCTAAGACTTCAATGAAACAACACTTTTTAAGTTGTAATGGACTATTTAGAAGTGTTATGTGCTACTGATGCAAAGTTATCACAGTAAGTTTCAGTTGCTTATTATTATATCCTAACTCACCAAAAGTTCTAGGGAATCTGTCCTCATTGCACTAACTTAAAGAATTTGAAACCCCTTATTCTATAATTGGAAACTACCTATAAGTTAAAGATATGTTATTCTAGAGCATACCAGGCAAAAAATAACAAACTGCAAATGTTGTCCTAATTGGCAAGGAAGACAAATCTTCCTAGGAATTTCAGATTAAAAGCATATGTCGTACAGAGTATCTGATACCTTCAGAAATTACTTATGCTGTGCACACCTCTGCGTTCCATTTTTGTGTATCTCTGTGGTATAATACCGAGTATAGGGAAATGCTTTATAAAAATGAAAATGCAATTGTCTGACCAATAAAAGGTATTCCTGTATGTAATCCCAGTAATAGATTTTTAAACCCTTACCACTGCTGCAATATTATGTATTCATAGTTATTATCTTGTCCACTTCCAAATTCTGAAAGGTTAGATTGTTTAAAGATTTGTTAGCTGTGAAACACTTAAAAAAGCAAAGTATTAAACTCAAAGCTAATTGAAAAATAGTATTTTATCAGATTCTTCTTTGATATTATCTTGTAATGATTGTACTTAAGGTACTCACAATACTTCAATAAATAGTGAAATTAAAAATATAACATCTTTAGGGCTTTTCAGAGAATGTGGCTGTTAACAATTTATACTGCTTTTTTTTTAACCATTATTTTCTTATATTTCCCACAATGCTTCACATCCGAAGCAAACAGAAACTGAATGATTACCCCAAAGTGTGCTAGATGAACTGGAAAAAGTCTATTCAAACAAAGCTCATTAGTTTTGATACCTCCAGGGCTATGACAAATTAAGCGGCTGGTGAATATGCTTGCAGACAAAAGGATGATGCAAAATCTAGGGCTTGTGCTAGGCATTGTGTCAATAAATTCTACTGAAAAAAGGTAAAAATTACAATTGAAGCTAAAATGGAATCCCTTTAAGGAACATGTAGAAAATAGATCATCCCTTTTCTTAAATACATTTATGAATGATTGCACTATAAATAATAAAGGGATTGCTTATTGGCTACTTTGAATGTACATTCTGATGGGTCAGTCCTGGCCTCTAAAATTTTTTACTCCAGAGCTAGTAAAAAGCATACAGAGAATTTAGGCAAACTCTCTGAATTGCTTTTTCACATTGAAAATTTAACTATACCACAACCACTGTAAGTTCGTACCATGTATTACAATGTCCACTCCTGAAATGAGAGCAGCCATCATCAAACCTGTGATTGTACCTCTGGAACTCAGCGGTGAAAATGCACAAGTAGCTATGAAATCAATCGGTGGAGTTGGCCCTGGCTCCTAGTGAACAGGTGTCTGAACTGCAGACACCGTCACAACCAGAAGCCCGGTTGGTCAGCTCGGAAAAGACTGAAAGAACAAATTGATTCCTCTATCAGGTAACCCCACTTTGTCACCACTGAGCCAGTCTGATAATCTGATATTTGTCTGCTCTTTGTGGTGTTTATGCTATACACGTTCTGAGGCGAAGTGAGGAATTTGAATGACAGCACTAAAACTAAGATCCTTCAAAGGCACTACGAGCTTAGTTTTGCTGCCTGTCAGCTTCCACTGGTTTTAATGAGAATAGGACGGGAACTTTTCTAAAATATAATTAATTCCTAGTATTTGCTCTTTAATCACCAAAATGCTTTCTGATGCAAACCTTGTTCCTCTCATGTACTTGTTTGTTACTTCCAGTCATGATTACTGAGCTATTATATGGGTGGTGTGCCATGAAATTGTGCAACCACTTACATACTTAATTTTGCTGATCACATGACATACCTGCTCTTTTACAGCTGTACAGTATTTGGCCTAGATATCGAAGTTTCACAGGTTTAACATAGTCAGGATCTGACCTGTGATAGAAGCCCTATTTCCACATGTTGCAGACAGTGAGTCATTTCCTCAGAATAGTCTGTACCTTAAAACTGCTATAGAATAAAAGCTGGAAGCTGGATTCGCCTCCTTTCATGCCGCTAGAAATTCAAAGTCAGTTCACAGCCTAACTAATCCAGGTTGCCACTGAAAGCAGATTATTGTGTTTGAAATTCACCTTCCCTTCTGACAAAGCCTAATTTTGCAAGCTTTCAGAGAACATTACAGAACTCCCTTTCATATCTGATGGATAATCAAGAAGTATATTTGACCAAACAGGCCAATTTTCCTCTCCATAAACTCAAATGAGACCTGTTGAAAGAAAGTAACCCTTGTATACTTCTGTTGTGTATTTTATATACAACACAAATTTCGAAAGTGTCTTTGAAAATTCTTTTAAAAATGCATTATCAATTTTTTTAAACAAAAATTGACTGAATATTACTGATCTAAATTCTAACCAGAAATATTTCTTAAGATATAGCAAAATATACAACTGTATTTTCTCTCAGCTCTTAGTTCTTGCAAGAATGTATCTATATTTCCACATTTAAGGTCAATTTTGTTACTTAAAGCCAGTTTTAAAAGATATTTCCCTAGATAGCATAGTTTCCAAAGGAAAGAATAAATCAGTTAACAAATATTATACACAATTTGTTCTGCCAGAAACTGAACAGGAACTTACAGTTGTAGCTTTTTGCATGTATGAAAAAATTGCAAGTACCAAGACAAACTATTACCTGGAGAGGTAAACTGCTGGGGTGGGGAATCTATGCCTGTTTCTCAACAAATGAGGAGCCAGCTCTGTATATCTTAATTATAGGTTTCAAAAGTACGTCAAAATAAAAGTAGCTGGTACTACTGGCAACAGAAGAGGAGGAAGTGACATGCAAGGAAGCCTGTTGATTCTGTGGCTTTCAGTAAAGAAAATACACATCACTTGAAATAACAAAGCTACATAGAAATGTGCTCTAACAGGATCAGGCTGGTAGGCAAGTCAATGCTGGCCTTGGAGACAAAAGCTAGATGCAAGAGAATTGCCAACACATCTATAACTGATTCAAAGTCCTGGGATGAAATAAGTGGTGTCATGATAAATTCATCAGCAGTCTCCTTTTTCTGCTTACCATTTGCTAAGAGGAGCACCTTATGACCAAGGATTCCACTTGCAAATAAACTCACCTTATTCTCTTTCAAGTGTCACTCTCATTTCCCTTATTTGTGTGCAAAGTAATGAAGTACCTGTCTCCTGGAGTCAGCAGAAGTCATTCATTTTATGGGCAACAAAAGGAATGCTTGTTAGTAAAATACCAGGTTAAAGGAAACACAAAGCTCTCAATCACAGAGCAAGCAGGTGATCCTTGCCCAATTGTTTGTGATTTGTGTGGCTTTAGCTGGGCTACCACACATGACTGGCTACAGGATTTTAATTTAAATCCCTGACTTGGGGAAGAATCAAGCAAGGAGTTTTTGCTGGGGCCAGCATTACTACTGTGCAGTTCTGAAACAGTACTGTATTTTGCAGCTGTGCACCAGCCCCAAGTTCTCTCCTAACACTGCTATCCTGAGAGCTTTCCCTTACAACTATGGAATATTTGTCTATATGTCTTTGCAAAATAGAATAAAAAGTTTGACCAACCAACATAACATATGAAGCAAGCTAAATTACTGGAGAAGAAAAACTTGAAGTATTCCACAATTCCTTTAGTCAGAATTATTTGCTACTTAACAATATCAGGAGGAAAATAATATGTACGTGTACCTATGGAGGGGGAGGAGGGGAAGAGAAACCATGCCTTGATCTTTAGTTCTACCTTAGAATTAGAAACCAAGAACTTTGGATATGAAAATTAAATGGCTAAATACAAGCCACTTCATTTTCATATATGTCAAATTCCAAGCCAGAATTAAAACCCCTGAAGAGTATCAGACTGAAGCAGAAATATACTTGAAGCAGATATATTTTATACTTGAAGCAGAAATAACTGAATTCTAGACCCCTAATGCTCAAAGGACACAAACCATCATTATTACCAAGTGGATATCAAAATTGGTGCTATTTAAAAAAAAAAAAAAAAAAAACCACAAAAAACAAACACCAAACAACCAACAACAAACCACACACACAACCTACAGAGGTCTGGATTTATTATTTCCTGTTCTATAACACATACTTTCAATATGAATATAAAATAACACATTTTGTTCCCTACTTATATGGCAAACAATCCTGAATCTGAAAGTCTGTCTGGGTTCTTTTCCTGTGTATGTTGTCACCAATATTAGACATTTTCCAGCCAACTTCAGCTTCCACCTTACCTATACAATGTTAAGATCTTCAAGACACGCTGACATGTCTGCAATCTTAGAACTGTCAATGAATTTGCACAATCCTAATTCACTGCAGCTGCACTCATGACCCTGACATCATCTGCCTGTGGTTTTGGGTCCTTTGCAGGACAACTAAGTGGAGCAAAAGGAACCAAACATTTTTGTTTTGAAACATATACCACTATTTTGAATAGAGGAAAAACTCGTCTTCATTTGCTTTTAAAAGTGAAAATATGGTTTACCATTTTCTCTACCCACATTTGTAGTTTCTATGCATTCAAGAAATAACTTTGATCGTTCTAGCACATACTTCCAATGTCAAGGTCTGGCCTATTCAAATATATTTTCAATTAAGTATATTAAAGCAATTCTCAGAGTCCAGAAAACCCACAATCAACCTTGAGATGCATCTGTCACACACACCTCGTCTTCACCGACTCCTAGCCCCAGTAGATAAATTACACTTCCTCCTCCATAAACAATGTAAATAAACTCAGTTGTTAACCTTGACAACTTCTAGATCACAGAAGTCTGGAAGTTCAATGATTGTAGCTCTTAATTCTGCAGTGTCTTAACCCAGGAGAAACTGCATTGCACTCTTTTCTCTTTATTTGTAAAGGATAAAAAGAGCTGACCTACTGATATTTAAACCTATAGTTGTGATTTTAGTTCAAATATCTAGAAGAGATTTCTGTCACAGAACTATTAAGACAGGCATAGGAATGCTGAGAAATCATGTGTCTCTCTAAATTATTCTTTTGGTTATCCACATACTACTGAGTTAAGCTACCATTTTTGTATCTACTGTGCAATTCCTTTCTTATTGTATTTCATTCTTCAAGACTATTGTCAGCCACTTCATTATCTTCATTATAATCACTGTCAACAATGGAAAGCATGAAAGGCTTCGACTAACATCTTCCTAAACCAAAACCTTTTGTGCTTTATAAGTCACTAGTGATCTCACATACCATATCTAGGCTCAAACAGTGAGATATCAAGAGCATAATTCTTGCAAATTTTTGAGTATCATAAAGTCTTACTGTGCATATCATCCAGACTGTTATGATGTTACTTCTGTCTTTTGATATGGCAATCAACAAACGTTTATATCCACATGTATAAAAGACATGAATAAAAGATGAAAGACAAATACAACTACACAGATATAAAAGATGATCTGATACATATAAGCATTTAGGCTATAAAGTATATGTGGTTTTTTTATATCACTCTGCCTAGTCCATCCAATCAAAGACAAAATCCAGTTGAAGGAGTGACTTCATCAGTCTTCCCAAGACATTGATCATCAGAACTAAATTAAAGTAGGTCCCTTTTTTAATCTCAGGGTGATTTATGATAATATTTTGTGTTCCTAAATAAAAAACTCTCAGACTTTTGGGGAGACAAGACCTTTTCACTGGAAAGGTAACAATGCTGTCACAAGCAAAGTTACACAAGGATACTGGAATCAGAATAAGGTTCTGCTGTAAATGCGTCTCAGTGTTTCCTAAACTAGGAAAAGAAGCCAACAGGACCACATCATCCAGAGATTCTTACCAAAGGAAGTTTAACGTATAGATCAAGTAAGTTTTTTTAAGCTATTCATGTAACTGAAATAAAGACCGCTCTTTGCGGGAAGATGTTATATGTAAAACCTCCACAAAATTTATTTTAAGGGATGTTATTTTTAAGGAAGAATAGATTTTACATGCCACATACTAACAACATCTGGTTCCTCTGGTGGGTAGGCCTAGAATGTCATTGGGCCAAATGCAAAAAAAAAAATAAATAAATAAATAAATAAATGAACCAACCAAAGAAAAAGAAAAGAAAACCACCCCACACACAAAACTTTTTGGTTTAAAAAAAAAAAAAAAACAAAACAAAACACACCACACACCACCATAAAAGTGAGGTTTAATCTTACAGCTACCAAGGATCTTCCTGAACAAAACAATAAAATTTGTAAGTCTCAGCAGGGGAGAAAAAAAAGGAAAAAAAATGTCATGTTTCAGTACTTAAGAAAGCCACACTGTTTGGTTGGAAAGAAAAAAAAAAAAAAAAAAAAAAAAAAACACACCACAAAAACCACACAACAACTACTAAACAAGAAATAGAATTATGAGAGATCCATTTGTTACACTCTCATGCCAGACAAATCTGTCTTCAGATAGTTCTTGCACGATCTAAGTTGCTGAACAAAGATAAAATGGCATGAAAACTCCTCCTATAGGCATCACAACTGAAGTTCACCTTCACATTGATGACATTTTTTGTTTTCTTTTTTTCAAAACCATATAAAGATAACGTCATCTATTCTGATACTGCCAATTCAAAACAGGACTTGGTTGAGAATTGCAGAGTAGAAACCTGCCAGATAACACTGATACCGGTGATTTTTCTCACAGAAATTCTTCACATGAATAAAGATTTTTTTTTTTAAAATGGAGACTCAGTATAAATACTGGATGTGTTCTGAGAGGAACAGAAAACAGAATAAATTCTTACATTAATCTCATAAAAGGAACTATTTTGTTAAGATCTTCATTTTCACTCTTTGCCTATCATGAAAAATGAGCACAAACCCTAAGTAGTCTAGCAGATGTTGGCCTCTGATAAAGGTTAGGTGAAAGCTGTGACTCTCGGATTGAAATAATATTTAAAATTACTCTTTTTTTGACTATTCACATTTAAAATGTTGATTTTATTAAACAGTAATATTTTTTAGGTATATGATTTTAGACACAGTGTGTCGCATTACTGAAATGTGAAATTAGTATCTCCAAAACTTCCATGATATCTTCCATTTCCCTCCTCTCCTCCCCTCACACCCCCCCAGCACCTTGCTCTGGTTAGCAATGATCCACACATCTTCAGGAAACCTGGAGCACATATTGTCAGGGCAGAGGGGGAAACACAGCCCAGATAAACTACTGGCCATCTTACATGCCCTTCAGAAGTAATGAAGAAAAAAAGACCAAAAGACTGAAAATAAAATAGCAAGTATAAGAAGAGAAAGAGATAGCCAAGTCCAAATTCAGGTGGTCAGACCTTTCCAGTCTAACAATTAGAATAATAAAAGGAATTTTTTCAAGCTCCTTACACAAGTCTTTTTTGTATGTTGATATCTGCCTAATACAATGGGATCCTAGTCTACAAACAGAGTCCTCAGGCAGTGGCTGAGTAGAAATAAATATGTGAACAGGCCCTTAACACATATGATAGAAATATACAATAGAATTACTTTGTCATTCTTGGGGGAAAAAAGTTTACATTACAGTTAACAGCTTTTAGATACAACTGTTATTCCCAAAATCAAGAAGTCTCCAAGTAACCTGCAGACCAGCAGTGAAAAACATGAAACGTTCTACTTCAACAACAACAAGCAAATATTATAACTGAAATTACTTCTTACTTCACTCAGACTATAACTGTTGGAAGAACCTTAAGAGCCATGAACATTCATGTCACTTCAAAACTTATGCATTATTATAATAGTAAATTCATGTGAATGCCCACTTGTAACAGACAAACTTTTTGATATAATCATTTCCTACATTACTTAACCCAATGAATAAAATCTATTTTAAATGTCAGGCTTATAAATCTTCCTGGATTGGTGGTGGCAAGAGTAAGTTTTTAGTAAGCATTTGAACTGAGACACAGCAGCAGAATTTGTCCTTCTGTGACTGCATTCTTCAAGTTTCTCCCACTAGCAATCCTTAAAGCATCTAAACTTCCATTTCTGACAGAACCACCTACCTTCTTCCTAGCTTTCCATCTCAACAGTATGGCTCGACTTGCCACCAGCACTGTTCACTTTTATTCAGTTTTGCATCACCTGTGTCAGTAACATAAATAGGCAAAGGCATTGTTCCAGCCCCATGGGGTTTTTAGGGTCCTGTATTAGAGGAAGAAAGGAAGGTGCTTTACACAGTCTGTAAGTTTCACCAAAA
>KL260704.1:11646-21709 GCA_000699545.1 Podiceps cristatus | reverse complement strand
GGGGAGGCTCAGCGCCTGGTTAATCTCCAGCCCTGGAGAGGATGAAGTCTGACCGCCCAATCTCACCCAACCCCAGCCGAGACCCCCACTCAGACACCTCCCCTGTCACTCCCCCCCTCCGTACGCGAGGCTCCGGGAGTCGCAGAGCTCTAGGTGTCATATGGATTCCGTGCGTCGGCCGCACCGCTGAGCTCAGATGCGATGAGTTGCTCAGACCGATCCCCCACCGCGTACCACCGACCCCCTGCCTCGCACGGCTGCAGCCAAACGGCACCCGAGTTACCGTTCACCTGCCCAAGAGCTGTCTCTGCGGTTTAGCCTGGCTCGTAGCCGGTTCCCATGATCATGCGCCATTGCACACGTTAGCGATCCACGGCTGAAGCACTTTGTTTCAGGGCTCTCTTCAATATTTTAGCGTTACCTTTGGGGGGATTTCTCACGCATAGATGTGATTATGCGAAGTAGAGGCTTGGTTGATAAAAGGTTAGTAAGTGATCTGTAGGTCGTAGGAGTACATTACAAAGGTGGTGTTAGCAGATGAGAAACAAGTTAGAGGTAACTTTTTGACCCACTTGACTCTTACCAGGTTTGAAGAACTGATCAGACATTCACATGCACCCATCACTCAATCTTTAAAATGTTTAGAAATACAACATTAGTAAAAAACATACAGGTATGCTTGGAGAAGGCAAGGGCACTCTTCAGAAAGCCATTCCTCCCCAACACTCTCCCATGTCATTTCCTTATTCATGTATCTCAAATAAGTCTCAGTATTATTACCTGCAATGGGCAGATGGGGAAACTGAGGCACGGAGAAATGTTCACTAGGCAGGTTGATTAGAGAGCCAAAAGCACTTACAGCCTCCATGTGATGCACCAGCCACCAGATCTGCTCTCTGCCACCTTTTTTATTTGCTATCACTGCTTGCATTTCTTCTCTGAGAAGAAAACCAGTACAAAGCACTACTGCAGCGGAACTGAGCAGGCCCATTAAGAGAGATACTGCAAGAGCTCAGCTGTAGAGTACATGAACGTTGTGTTTAGGTGCAAGGCGGGCCTTACAACTGCCCCAAATCTTTCTGCAAATCTCTCTTCATTGTCACAGACTGTTCCTTCATCAATCTGCCATCGCCTCATCCCGCTGTGACCTGGCCTAACCAAGATTTACTTATTCCCACCCGGCAGGGACATAAACAGTGCAAAACCACACACAAAAAGCCGTGTAAACCAGCAGGCTAGTCCCGTGCTGAGCCCAGGCTGCTGCCTCTGGGGCAGGAGCATAGCTGGTGCGCACACGCCTTACTGAGCTGCTGCCATTCACACATTGGCACAGCTCGGGCCGGTGCGACGTGCCGCAGAGGGCAGAGCCGCCCTCCCACGCCGACACAGGGTTTCAGGTTATCTACCAGAAGGCACTAGCATGGGGCTGTTCCATAGCTGCACTTCTACAAGGGAACCAGAGCAATGCCTCAGGTATAATACCAAGACAATCTTTTATTGTCCAAAAGCTCCCTAGACTGGTCAGAGGCCCATCAATTGCATTGGCCCTGGCAATAACCTCTCAGTCTTGCAGAGAGAGGTTCCCATCCACAGAAACTGTCTGCGGCTCCTGGATCACAGCAGTTAAAATGGAGAAATGAGAGGTTGTGCGCGCAGCGCTATTCTGCTGGTAAGTTGGGAGCAGCACAGTAGGCCTGGGTCTGTGCAACAGGAACTAAAATGTAGTTTAATACAAAAATAGAGCTTTAAGAATACCAGAACAACATGACAAGGCTCATGGCTCTGAAATATCTAACACATTTAAGAACTGCATTTTCCAGGAAATATTTCAGTTAGAGAATTTCAGGAAAACTATTTTTCAAAGCTTGAAATAATGCACATACATGCAGTAACAACACAGGAGAAAGGGGGGAAGATTTTCTAGTACGCACTTAAGTTTGCAAGATTGTCATTCCAGTGTATTACAGTTCATTTTGCACATTACAATTCTCTCTTAGCAAAAGCACAGCTGCAGCAGCATATTTTCATCTTTACGCCAAAGATTCATACAAAATTATTATTCTTAGTAAGTCTCAAAAACTGAAGAGTGGATTCTGGAGTGTGACTGAACTGAGACTAATTCTGCATCTGCAGAATGCCACATCCACACAGTATCACTAAAAAAAAGGTGATTTCAGTAGAAGTTCTTGCCTGTTGTATGTATTCTAGTCTATCATTTTTGGCTGACTCGGTATCTTAGATTACTTAAAAAAATACACTTGAATTTTCTTGAAATTTTTCAAGATACAATTTATACTCTCATCTCAGTTCTCTCGCCTTTCCGCAAGTGGTTTTATCTCAAAATGGCTATTCAGTATTGAAAAGCACCTAGAATAATGGAATTTCAAATTCCAATAGCATAGTTCTCAAACTAGCTGCATCTCTCCTCCTGAGCATATGCTTGCTATTCATATTGTTTATAACCATTCAGCAAATGAGATACAATATTTATTCATTCCTGGTGCTGGTGTCTCAGTACTAAACCCATGCAATCTGCTGAGACACCTGTAGTTCAGCATGTCTTTCTTGCAAAGTTCCTTAAGAAAGGCCATGTGTGTATCTGCAATGGACACTGATGTCAGTTTTCAAGAGCTGATTTCCTTGGCTCAAAATTTTCCCTTCGGAGGAGCTTTAATTCTCTCAGTTCTTGTGGCTGTAAACTCTGGTCCACGCCAGGAGTCAGCTTGTAATTTAAGGGAGATTCAATATAACCGTTTCTGTACAGACAGACCCGCTTGCAGAATTCAAAGGTGCAGAACATAACACCAAAGTATGGGACAATCTGATAAAACAAACAAAAAAAGCGACATAAGATTAAAAAGCAGTATTAGGCTCACTGGTAGCATTCCTAGCTTAGATGTTTTAAAAATTGGAACTTCTAGGACTTCTAATCTGATTTGATAATAGAGCTGTGCTCATTTATTTGAAATCAGAGTCTCACCTCAAACTAGGCTGGCACCTGCAGCATGCTAAAAGTGGTTTATTATTGGTACGTAACTGATTATAACAATATTGCAAGGAACAAGGTCTGTGCTAGCCTATAGATTATCACAACTCGTCAAATACCAAAGCACATCCTCAAATCTCAAGCAACCTCAGCAAATCCCAGTAGAAAATGTGGGATTTATTCTACATACAGCAAAGAGAACAATTTTTTCCTTTTACCCCATGCAGAATCAGCAGCTCCGGCGCCATGTGGCTTTATAACCAGCCAAGGCAGGGCCAGGCATAGCCAGGCCATCACATTCAATCACATTGTCACTCAATTACCACTCATTAGCTGACCTGTAGTACTCCATGCAAGTAATCCTCACCACAGCACTATAAAATATATTTATGTAAACCAAATTACCTTCCGTTTCAGCTGCCATACTTTACTTCATGCTTTCAACTCAGCAAGGGCTGTAGTATCTGATACGCGTGCATTAAACAGCCGGTTGAAAGCACTACTTTTGACTTCTGGGGAAGTGGCTTATACAAGTGCAATTTTCTTTACAGCTTGGTACAACATGTTGAACTACGGGAGCTCAGCTGAGAATTAGAACTTGTTTAGCTGTTGTAAGTAGATCACTTGCAATCCCCCCTCCATACCCCACCTTGTGCGTTAGCAGCACTCCCTTCTCTAAGGACGTTCAAATGAACTTGGAAGTAGCAACATCTAGAAGCCAGGCTTACGTTTGGGGAAGTATGACCAAACCAAGTTCCAAAGCTGGTTTATAACCTGCCTGCAGTGACACCTGTTCTGTCACAGACTCTGTCATCTATAAGCTGCTAAGTACGGAGGCATGTCATAAGCTTTAGAACCCCAACTGTCCAAAAGTGTGTCTTGATTACTTCAGGATAGTCTTCGATTGGGATGAAAGCAGAACCTCACCTTGAGCAGACTGGGTGTGAGCCCACTCCAAAGTCCAAGCACACCTTTGTTCTTCACAGTTTGCCGGAAACAGTCAGCCATGCCAGTAAAATGGACATCAACTGCTCCATAGTGGGGAAGCCAAGGACTCTGGGCCTGTTCAAGAGACACACGGGGGGATTTAGAACAAGCAAAGGGAAAACAAAGCAATTAAAGATTGTTATTTTCTCCCTCCTGGTACATAAGAAACACTTAATGACAGGTTTCAACAGACTGATCTGGATTCTTCTGTCAACCCAAAAGAATCAGCTATTTTGCCTTGAAATACAAACCAAGGGAAGGAATTCACTTTCTGATAGGTACGAAAGAGAAAGAGAGCAGCAATTTCACACAGCACTTCCTTTTGTGCCTTCTGTCAACCCAAAAGAATCAGCTATTTTGCCTTTAAATACAAACCACAAAGGGAAGGAATTCACTTTCTGATAGGTACGAAAGAGAGCAGCAATTTCACACAGCACTTCTTTTTGTGCCGTCACTACTAGAAATAAATCCCACCCTCGTGAAGACAAACCACCTGAACGAGAGCGACGCAACGCATCAGCCCCACTCTGCCAGCTGCTCAGGTCTGCGGAGAGGTACTTCTCATCACCGGCAGTGGGGCACCCATGGGAGCGAAGTGTGGGGCTGGCCCCAGATGCCACACTGCCTTCCTGAATTCTAACCAAAACAGAAGGGCGCGTGGACTTGTGTCTGGCTGCCAAGGCTGTGTCCACACTGCAATGAGAAGGGCGAACAACACGGCACGGGACGAGCAGCAACAGCGTGGCAGAAACGGGAGAACAGAGATTTCAGCCCAGGCTGTACGGGCCACCGAGGGCCGGAGGTGAGCAGCTGGTGCCCGTGCTCCTGTATCTTTGTTACACGGTCAGTTGATCCAGACTGGTTAAAGTTAGCTTGGGAGCATCCTGCTGGACTGCAGTTACATTTCTAACTGCAGTATAGACAGTGTCTGTTCACACGGAAGAAGTGTAGTGGGTCATTTTTAACAGCAAAATCCTTTATTAATCTCCTACAGCGTTAGCACAGCCAGGATAACCTGACCTTGAATAATCCCATCCTTATCCATCTGTGCACATGCAGCCACGGGTATATTTTGCATCAGCAAATCAGGGTTTCACTCAAACACATGGCAAATGACACTTCTCAGTCGGGAACATGTGGGGACCCCAGGGCATGGGATGACTTGTATGTGCAAGCTGATCACCACAGAGCAGAAATTTGATAAATATGGACTTGTACAGCTAACTGATCAGTGAATATGGGTATCATTATCCCCTCATTGATCTGAAACACCATGTGGTGTAGCATTTTTCCCCTCCTTGGCCAGACTAATCTACAGCTTCTCAGAGCTGCTAAGCCTATGACAAGCCTCCCGTAAATTGACAAGTGGTGATGACATTTTCTAGATGCCTCAGCTATAGCATTTCAAATACTTGGCAACTTAGATGCTGGAAATGAAAACAGATCAAAACTCATGCTCCAGGTATATAAGAGAAGTTGTTAATCAAGTAGTTTTAATGCTGTTGCATCCCCTTGCATTAGTGCCAAGTCTACTGCTAAAATTTAAAAGCTAACAAAAAAACCCTAACCACCCCCCACACTAACTGCATAGTCTTCTTTATCTACAAAACAAAACACATATTTTTTTCTCACTTTTTTGTGTGTGATTGAAATGCATGTGAAGTACTTCTGAGGGCAGGTAACAGGTAAAAATGTAGTTTCCTTTTGACAGGGCTCTGGGACGTGATTTTAGGAAAGCAGCTGTCTGCGCTGAGAAGGCAACAGGCTTCCACTACATCCTGATTTGTTACCTTCTGGATCCCCTTTATCATGTCCTGGCTCTTCTACCCCAGACAAGAGTAGGGCTAAGGAGTTAATCCCTGGGGTTTTTACACTTTAAGGAAGAGAGAACAGAAGCATTTGCTTCTCTCTGAACTTTCTCAGCAGTGTACCTGATTTGTAAGACAGGGATCGCATTTGTGTAGGAGAAAGTATTTCAACTGTTCTAATTGCTCGTCCCCTTTGTGTCTGCATTGGCCTTGCTAACTCCACGGGGCTACAGCTGTTTCCGTAACTCCTAACTGTGGTGCAAGCTCCCACAGCTTCCTGGTTTAGGACTCAGAGAGGCAGACGTTATGAGATTTAACTGCTGTGATTTTACAGTATTACCAGCCCTGCCTAATGGAGCTAGTCCGGTAACAAAGGTCATGCACATGGTCACTTATGCTCATTTACTACAAGGAAGCTCAGCTGTCTGCTTGGCTCTGTTACTGAACAGGTGTAAGGGTTTAAAAAGCAATAGCTAAATCCAACAGTGAGAAAGAGAGAAATAACTTTTCAAGCTTTAATCCACAGTACTTGAGAAACTCCTGCACAAAGACTCTCATGACCGCTGTAGAAGATGCTGAGTGCTGCAACTGAGACTTCAAGGACCAGTTCCACTAAGAACGGTGATATTAACACCTGGGATGCTTAGAAGAGCACTCAAAGGATGTAAGTATCCTTAAAAATGCAACAGCAGTCATAGGAGAGCTGGATTCAAAACCCTGTTCTTCCTTCTTGACTGTCAGCCAGTTTCCACAAGCTTTTTTGGTAAAGGAAGTTATAGGCAGCCAAGCAGTGAAGAGGGACAGGTTTCTAAAATTTTTTGAATGCTGTTAACACGTAATGCCCTTCCCTTTTACGTTCCTCTGTGGTAGGCAGGGCATGACCTGCCAGAATTAACTGCATGAGTTTGACTTAATCCCCTTGGTTACCAAATAAATTGCAAAGGCACACACCAAAGACCAAACCCAAAGGGTTCTGATTACAGTACTCCCGCGTACACCACCAAGACAGGCGACACGCACACTGCAGGTTTCGTTTAGATTCTGCACGCAGTAAACACATCCAAAAGACAGCTAAAAAGGAACAGGTAAGTCAAACCCCCAGATTTCTAATTTGCCCACAGACATTGACCTCTCAAGAGACTAACTGAATCATTATTTATAGTAACATTCACCATGGTTACAGCCATTTTCAAGATTTCAGTCTGTGGGGTGAAGTACGCTTTGCCAGTCTTTCTGCTTTACAAGAGCAGTATGTTTCCAGGACCCTACACACGGTATTTACGTAACAATTGTCCACAGAATCTGGGAATCACCTACTGCAAAAGGAAAACTAAAAGCTGTATCAATATGTAGTTAAAACTTTAGTATTTTGGAACACAGCTAAACAAAGTTAAAATGTGTTAACAAAGGAAAAAAAATAGGAAGGTGTTTCATTTAGCATTGTTTTTAATGAAAAAAATAGCTGTAGGTTTTGGACAGTTCTGCTTCACCTAAGCATGTCTACAGCACTGTAATCCTCACAACCGCCCTACGGCTCCAGGGCCAGAAAATGGAAGTAACTAAACAGATCAAACTAGTTTCTCCACCTTTTTTTGCAGAGCCCTGCTGTGACATACAAATCAAACAGCTAATCTCATACCAACAAGATCAGGTTTACGACAGAGACATTTCACACCATGCACCTCAGAGCAGCTTGAATTCCTTTCTTTTGACACCCCTTGACACTAGGGGCTGCTGGATGGAAACCTGCTTGTTATGAACATTTTTAAAGACTTCCTTTCCCCCCAGTTACGGCTGTCTCATGCTGCAGAAGGCTGGAGACACAGCACAGCTCACTGTGCTGATAACAGAGGGCCAAGCTGTTAGTCACAGCAGTAGTGGGGCTAAATTGCTAATCTTTTTACCTCTGATGGACAAAGTGTTCTCTAATGATTAAAGCCCATTAAATACAGAATTGGCTCCACTTGCGCTCTCACAAACACAGTCTTTATCCAGAGGCCACCAAGTCTACTAAGTTCACTGTGATACATCCCCAAAGTTTGCACTCTGTTCCATTTTGACAATCTAACCCCAAGAGGGAGAGATATTAAAAAAAAAAAAAAAAAACAAAACAAAACAAAAAACAAGCTACCTGCACTCACTTTTTTTTTTTTTTTTAATATAAACAAAGTATTTAAATAAGGGTGAAGTGTCATGACAAAACTCAAGGTAATTGTTAAAGTTAATTGTTACCTGAAGACTCTTCAGACACCATCTCTCACATTGCCTGCATCATGAGGAGACTGCCAGGACAACGTAGTCCCATTTTGAGAACTAATCTCACAGACCCTTATAAAGATTTCCCCTTCAATGACCTCCCCCAGCCCCTCTCCTCCTCCTCCTCTCAGGATTAAAGGATGGATGCCGTTCACTGCAGCTGCAGTGGAAACCATGCCCATCAAAAGATCATTCACTTGAATCTTTCCAAGGCTCACAGTACCACACGGGGACCAAGCAGAGACCAGCGGGTCAGGAAATGGCAGACGCGGTGGTCAGGCCACTTGAGCCCCAGCCCAGAGCTGTGCAAATAAAAAAATCCTACTTGCACTTTAGGCCATTTTGGTTTGCAACTATCTGAATTTACATGTATCAGAAACTATTTGGAAATACTTCTCTCTCAGTTCATGTACTTTTTCACCCTCTTCCCTGTTCATCAAGTTTGTTGGTACAAAGATTTGCTATTTATTTGGGTTTTGAGTATGCAGTACTGTTGGCACAGAGTATGAAAGATCAACTAGCAGGGAATAGCTGCCATAGGTGCTATGCTACCCTCATGGTAGACATAGTAAAATTAGTTGTTACTTATATATTTTCAATAGAATCAGGTGTCCAACACTTCTGAACAATTTAAAAAAAAAAAAAAAAGTACAGGAAGGCACTTTACCACACAGGTCAAGAGTTCACACTCTTAATCTAGAAGCTAAAATAAGAAGACTTTGCAGTCTGGGTTAATAAGGAGACATGCAATAGGCAAGCGTAACTGTAGTTCAAAGGAAACTGAAGGACAAAGATTGCAGTTTGCATTCAAACTAATGCCACTAGTCAACAGAAATGTTACTCAAGTGAAGGCTGAATGCTCGAAAGAGTATTTCATTCCACTCAAATGAGTTAAAAGGTAAATAAGTATTAATATTGAGGAAAAAAGCATGCACTCTCTTGGGCTAATCAATCCTTTCTCCTGGAGGACAGCCTTACTTGGTGGTCACCGTCTTTTCTGTGTCAGTGGCTCGGTAATGCTGACTTACTGCTGGCTGAAGTCCACCCAAGGGATTCAGGCATGGAGGAAGGTAAACGATGACAAGCTCTCGGGAGGCAGCTGCCCTCCAGCTTCCTGCACTCTAGGAACACGTTGTCCTTTCCTCTGTCACCTGAGCTGGGGCCAAATCATCTCCCCTTTCTGAGATCAATGGCACCGAATAAACAAAACAGTTTACTGCCTGCTCAAAAGTTCAACTCTTGGCTTTAAACATATTATTGCCAGGCCTGTTGTACCCCGAGGCTTCACAGTTTGTTGCTGAATCCCTCCTCTGCTACTGAACCCAAGTGTTCCTTGCTTTTAACACCTGCGGTATGAAGAAATCTTTAATATGGAATATAAAGGCCTTTTTCCTCAAGGCAGCACAAACCCCTTGGCGGGGACACCTCTGGGTGGTTTCTGAATGTCTCCTGATGGCTCAGCTCAATCCTTACAAATGGGTGCACCATTTTCATGCAGACTAGCACAAGTTTATTTAATGGTGCAAACCCTTAGGCAGACTAGCTGGTTCCATACTTCACACAGTGAATAGCAAGGCTAGTTCATGCATCTCCTGCTGTCTGTGTAGGAACTGAAGAGAAAATTAATGTTTTTACAGTATCGGGGCTTTAGAGAGTACGTATTTCCATTGGCATTATGCAGATGAGGTAAGGAATTACACCAAATCAAAATAAATCAGATATAAAAGAAGAGAGTGTCCCTCAGAAGTCCACAGTGGCACCAGAGCTGTTTAGTATCTTCATCAATGACAGGCAGTGGGATCAAGTGCACCCTCAGCAAGTTTGCGGATGACACCAACCTGAGCAGTGCAGTTGACACACCTGAGGGAAGTGATGCCATCCAGAGGGACCTGGACAAGCTCAAGAAGTGGGCCCGTGTCAGCCTCATGAGGCTCAACATGGACAAGTGCAGGGTCCTGCACCTGCGTCGGGACAACTCCCCCGGTATCAATACAGGCTGGGGGATGAGGGGATTGAGAGCAGCCCT
>KL260704.1:0-11243 GCA_000699545.1 Podiceps cristatus | reverse complement strand
TGACAGGACAAGGGGGAATGGTTTTAAACTAAAAGAGGGGAGACTTAGTTTAGATGTAAGGAAGACATTTCTTATGATGAGGGTGGTGAAACACTGGCACAGGTTGCCCAGAGAGGTGGTGGAGGCCCCATCCCTGGAAACCTTCAAGCCCAGGTTGGACGGGGCTGTGAGCAACCTGATCTGGGTAATGGTGTCCCTGCTCACTGCAGGGGGTTGGACTAGATGGGCTCTGGGGGTCCCTTCCCATCCAAACTATTGTATGATTCTACCCTAACCCATGTCAGGCTGCATCAGCTGGGTGAGCTTACCACGTTTAAAAAGGTGGGCTGAATTAACCCACCTAATTTGCTCCAAAGCAGACTGAAGAGCTCTCGGTCATACCACACTGATCACAGAGCTGCGGAAGCTGTAAGAGGCCAGTGGCCATGCTCAGCTGGCACTATCAAATCTAGGGGTGAGAGCATGGTGGCCACTTCAGTGTCTGGGAAATTCAGAGAGAATTGCGTTCTGCCTTCACTCAGATCTCCTGCATTTCAAATGGGTACAGCAGGATTTCCTGCTTTTCTTCGGCAGACCAGTGTGCTGCAGTGCTAAGCTACTGCTGTAATCCACCGCAGAGCAAGTATTACGTACTTATCACTCCACAGCTCCTTGGATGAACAGGGTTAAAGACCACTAGATGTAGCATGAGTTGTCACAAGGCAGGTCTGACTGTTAGCTCAGCCCTGCTTCTGATTCTTCATTTACGATTTTTCCCTCTTATCCAGTTTTTCCACTGGCACTGTTCAGTGTATCAACTTCCCATGCAGTCAGTCTTCATGATTCTCTCCTGTGGAAGTCTGGGGATTGAAGAGAAATGCTTCTGAGGTTTGTTCAGCTGCACAAAAGCTGATCTAGGCTGCTACAGAAGGCAAAGCCCATGTTATGCTCAGTAGCTTTTTTCAGACATTGTCTCAACCATTTCCTGGACCAAGTACTTCCCAAAGTAGTAGGGACAGAGAAAGTGGTATAAAATATCGTTATAAGAACATCAGTGACATGATAAAAAATGCTGGTAGCTCAAAGGATTTAGACATAGGGAAAAAGAGACGGAAGGAAGGGATTTTAGCAAAACTAGAATCTGGTATCTATTACCTCTTTGCTAATAATCAGAGGAGCCAGGCTGGTCCCAAGGTCAAGTACCACCCAGGCGTGGGGGTCCTGGCTGATGTCTGAACCCCAGCAGCAAGGAGAAGGGGAACGTGAGATCATAAGCAGAAGAAAAGTAAGAACTCACACTGCAGCCTCTCCCTCAGGTGAATTATTTTTGGAGTTTTGTCTCTATCTGTGCACTTGTTTACACAAAACTTAAAGGAAGTCAATAGCTCTGAGATTGCAACTCCTCTGCCAAGTTCAATTGAAGCCGGACAGCGGGATCAAAAGTTACTGGGGCCTCTGCCAAGTTCAATTGAAGCTGGACAGCGGGATCAAAAGTTATTGGGGGCAAGGACAGGCAGCTAGTAACCATATAAACCTTCCTTCCACAGGAAATCACACTAAAAGAGTAATATTGCTCCTTATTTGCTTCCACACTATGGAATTTGCCACTCTATGTGGTCAAATGGCTCCACCTCTGAAAATTTTCAAGGCTCAGGCTCACATGTGGTTCACTATTAAAGGTCTCCCTGCATGAAGTCTCAGAGCACGTATGCTTTGAGATGTCGTGTGAACCACATGACCCAAAAAGGATTTCTTATTTTTAACCGAGGTCATGACTCCAATAACTTTCATATTCCCAGCTGAACAAGAACTCAGACCTCGCAAACAGCAGGGACACCACAGCGTGAGAGCTTTCAGAGGCTGCCACGCCAGCCCCAGTGACCATCTCCGATGACAGAGCGCTCTTTGCAAGTCACTCACGTTCAAGCAATGCAGGAGCACTGCCTCCTCATTTCAGCAGGGAGAAGGTGCTTTTCTAATAAACATTTATCATTTTCTTTTCCAAAGCTTTGCTTATAACCCAGCCACTGGGTTCTTGCTAGACTGACTTTTACCACGCAAGGAACATAGTTAGGGGTCTATTTTTAAATAAATACTTAAATAACAGTATCATTTTTAAAGACAGACTTCAGGATCTCCTTTAACTGACTTCAGACTAGAAATGTGCCAACAGGGCACAAGATTGCATTTACTTTAGACAGGCAACCTCACAAAGGAAATTACTGCTTAGTTTTCTCCAAGTTACCTAGAACTCATAGCACTTACATAATTTACAACAGATTTCATGCTTGCAGAGCATCTTCTGTTTCAAAGAACCAAAAAAAAAAAACCAAACAACCCAACAAAACCACCCAAACCACATTGCAGATTTAGAGGCAGCTGAGGCCTAATTGATTGACTTTTGTCACTGAAAAGAGGTCCCTTCTTGGGTGATGCATGGCAACAGCCTACACTAACCAAGAACAGTAGAACAGTGAGCCTGCTTGTTTATGGCAGTGGAGGGAATCCAAAACCTGGATTTTAAACCAGAACGATCACTACTGAGCAATGCTTTCCCTGGAGAGATGGCCTCACAAATTGAGGATGCTGTGCCATCAACACCATAAATGTGCTGAAGCCTGCAGTATAAAAGTGTGCTTGCAGTATACAAGTGTATACAAGGGTTTGATGGTAAAGCTATACCCGAGTAACATTTACTGGTGAAGGAAAGCTTCAGACAAGTTTTAGTCACAGAAATTAAAACATATTATAGCATCAAGACACGGGGACAGGACTGAGCTTCTGCAAACCATACAAAGTTTGTTCATGTAAGCAGGCAAGGGGTAACAGTAGGGCCGATGATCTGTGAAACTTTAAGGTTATCTTTGTGCATTTTGCTTAACAAAACTACCAAAGTCACAGGTCAATTTGGAACGAAGGCTGAGAAGTGCCAGCCAGGGGTATCTGAGCCTACCTCGGAGGGTCATGTGCACAGAGGGAAGCGCCAAACTTGGGTATTAGGTTTGCGCTGACCATTTGCATGTTTGTAGATTTTCAGTCCTACAGACAGCCTGGGATCGGTGTCATTCTAATAATAACCTTCTGTACGGCATATAACAGCTCTAAATTCATCTTCCCTTACTGAAATGCCAGAGCTCAGTCCAATATGCACTTGTGAAGGTCATCATAGGCAAAAAGATGATGTGGGGAAGTGGAAACATATTGCTAGTGCTTCCCTTAGACCCAGACGTATTCATAGGCAGGTATTTCCCTGCTTAAAGTGAAAAAAAAAAATTAAAAAGAAGTATTCTTGTATGCAAGCCTGCAAGGTAAAAGTGCAGTACATGAACATTGCTTAAATACTGGATTTAACAAAGAACATGATATTGTGAGATAAGGAAGGAAAGCCAAGAACAACAGTTAGAAAGATATAAAGACTAGTAAGTTTTTGGTCAGAAATTGATATAGCATAAGAGTGAGTCAGGAAAGCAGTTGATATAGAACATCCCCTCGAATAACCCTCTCCTTCACTAATCCCCTCCTACAGATGCACAACAAAAGCCGTATTTCCATGCCGAAACATGCATACAGTACCTCTTAATTCTCTAACATGCCAATCAGGAGCAAAGTGAAAAAAAGGAAGACAAAGGAATAAAATTAGGATAAGCACAATATAGAGGACTCACATATTCAGTAAGACTCACTCATTAATTAACATTTCTTTTAAGAAAAACATTCAAGTATATTTAGCAAACATCGCATCTTTGTTAAAAAAAAAGGGGGGGAAACGTGATAAAGATAATTCTAATAGCAGAGGGTGAAGAAGCCATGGTTACAGAGTAAATCTGACATCATAAATCATCAACAAAACACAAGAGGAAGAATTGTTCACTGGCAGTCAGCTCCTACTCCCACAGACGTCAGTGACAGAAGCTGCTGACGTCAGAAGTGTAGTATTTAGATATGCAAAATGAGAAAGGATGAAACAAAATTATTACAACCGAGGTTAAAAATAACGCCTTATCCTTCCACAACGGAATTAATTTTCTAGTCTGTGCAAACAATTCAAGCATTGTCTAGATGAGGAGATGGATGGAGCCAACTCTTCCAAGACTGCCTAGCGTGTCAGGTAAAGATCTGAACTGGATGTTCTGGTCTCAGGCTTGTACTCCCAGAATCAGAGGAGACAACCTTGTGTTCTAGTTTCTCAGGTTTTGAAGCTCCTGGACTGCCTTACAACCCCCTGGTTCCCCATCACCAACAGGCTCACTGGAAAAGTTGTCTTTGGCAACATACTACCTCCATCTGTCAGATCAGTTGGGACAGAAGGGAGGAAGAGGAATCTGATACTGACCTCCACAATGTTCTGGGTTCCTGTTTGTACATGGAACCAGTGTTCACTGCTTCAAAAAGCAAAGCCAGCATTGCCCTTCATGCACTGCAGAGCGCTCAGGCCCAGGGGTAGCTGAAGGCTTTGGTGTAGCCCTCTTTCTATCAGCTAGAAAGGTGAATCACTGAACAGAGGCTGCTCAGAATATGACATCTGAGAAAAAATGTGATCAGAAGTATCTGCTTCTACAGAACACTGAAATGTCTTGAAGCTCATTTGTTTCCCCTGTTCTTTATTCTCCCCCCTTCTAGGTCCCTTTGCATGAAACCTTTTCTGGTCCTGTCCCAGACATTCCTCTCCTGACCAGCACCCTGCAAACTGAACAGGCCAGCAAGTAAGCATAAAGCAGAGCTGATCCCTGCAAAGCTGGGACGTACCCTGGTACTAACTGTAAAAAACAAACTTCTTGGATAACTTGACACGAGTTCCAGTGGGCTCTTAGTATCAGCTTGGGTGTGATTTTCAACAGGCCCCTTTTCTGAACAAGCCTCCGTGACTTATATCATTTCCAGTACCAAATCACAGGCTTTCACATCTAGGCAGGTAGTTCTTCTGAAACACCTTTGCCTTCTCCCATGCCTTCAGAATAAATCACTGAACAGAAGGCATTTGTCTAAGCTTGGAAAATCACTACTCAGTTGTCACAATGCATGTATGAGGAAAATAACCCCCTCTGTTGTTGAGCCCTTTTTTCCCGTCCAAAGTATTTTTAGCATATCCACTTCCTACATATAAGGCAATAAATCCAGTTCCCTTCTTGTTTCTAGAAGTGCCAATCAGATGTTTTAAGCATCCCTTTGGTAAAAGAGTACAGACTAGTGGCAGGAAAACAAAAGATGGGCCTGTTCCACTTCTCTACCTGCCTGCCCCAGTAACAGGAAATAGGACAAGAGGAAACAGCCTCAAGTTGCACCAGGGGAGGTTTACATTGGGTGTTATGAAAAATTTCTTCACCGAAAGGGTTGTCAGGCACAGGCACAGGCTGCCCAGGTAAGCGGTGAGTCACCATCCCTGGAGGGATTTAAAAGACTGGTAGATGCGGAGCTTAGGGACACCGTTTAGTGGTAGACTTGGCAGTGATGGGTTTATGGTTGGACTTGGTGATCTTAAAGGTCTTTTCCAACGTAAACGATTCTATGATTCTATGTCCAGACAAAGCTTGACACAGAACTTAACATCACACCAGCTACAAGTGAAAGTTACTTTCGAACTGAATATGAAAACTCAATGTTCAAGCAACTGATGTATTGACAGAAAACACTAAAAGGGAAGCAATACAGTAAATGCCTTTCTTTGCTTTATTCTTTAGAGCAACAGTATTGCTTTGAGCTGAAGGATATAAAGGAAAAGGGGACTTGTAAGGAATAATTGCTTTTCTTAGACCCACTGATACAGCTGGAAAAAGTGATCAAGTTTTCACACCCAGAATCTCTTTCTCACCCGATACATTTTATGAGATACCTGAGAAAACAGCTCAGCTTAAAGCTTGACTTCTGGACACATCACCTACATGAGCTGTCTAATAAAGGACATTACTTCTCCTGCCCAAGGTCCTCTGTTATGAGATGGAGAGAAGGCAACGAAGGCTTCCGTGCCACTGGATCTGGCCCTGTCTGAAAAAGGGAACCTGGGGAGCAGGAGAGGGGAATTCTCAGTTTCACTGACCTTTTGCTAGCTTGTGACTTACCAACCAGGCTATCACTTGATGAGGGGGGCGGGGACCTGTGACACCGAATGACTACTTTTTTTAATAAGATCACAAAAGCTTCCAGTGCATCTGCAGTCCCATGAGCTATACGGAAAGAACAAACTCATATGCTCCAGACAGAGAGCCACCGGACAATGGCAGCTATTCAATGTCACTCTGCTGATGAAGTTCTAATGAAGAGTCAACATCATCAAATGAGTTATGTCAGCAAGATGGAAGCTGTGGGGTAGTGGTTGTTTTGTGGGTGGTTTGGGTTTTTTTGGTTTGTTTGTTTGTTCGTTTGTTTGGGTTTTTTAGATCATTATTACTAAACTTTCGGGAGAAAGGATCAGCAAGATAATATAAAATGATACAGTTAACTTGATATAGTAACTCTTGTGTTGCTGATGCTCCAGAAAAACAGCAGCACCAGCAACTGGGGTGTCACTTGTTAACCAGAGGAGTCAGAAATAAGAACAAGGATTGTTCTGACCCTTCAGACTTAATACCTGCTGTGCAAATTTATTGTGATTGCTGGTACATAGGTCAGGCATAAATGGCAGATACACAGGCTCTGCAAATCACATGGATCTCATTCATCCTGCCTACCACCAAGGGGATCAAATGCCTGTGCTTGACTGAAGGTTTGCCAATTCTGAACTGTGAGAATTTCCTGGAATTGCAATGAAAAAGAAAAGAAATAAAGCTAAAGACACGGTGTCTAAGAGTACATACATACATCCCATGATAACACTTGAACCCACCTTAAAAGTGTAACACACTTGCAACAATAATTTTCAGACTTAAAAAAGGCAAAACAAAAAAACCCAACCAACCTAAAACAAAGTCTCCGTACTCTACTGGTAAGAGAAATAAAGTGTCACTCATGATCATCTAGCTAGTTTTGTCCCAACCTCCTGCAACAAAGTACTAGTAATGTGAATGCTCTGTACCTGCATCTTCCTCTTGACAGTCTCAAAGGGGAAAGAAAGCGTCTGTGCCACACCAGCTGCTACACAGCCATTTATGAAGTTCTGAAGAGGAGTGAAATGAACTATGGGTTCTCGCCAGATTTTGTCCAGATTGATGTAAACAAAGAATGAGCCTGCAGAAAATGGCACAGCACCTAGAAATCAAACCAGACAGGTTTATATCAACACAGTGCACACTAAGAAAACAGAGTGCTGATTGCATAACCTAGAAAGATGAGCCGCTGCCTGTTTACACCTCACATTGCACAAACCTGATCAGTATTTTGAAGAACTTTACTTTTTAGTCACTGGCTTACTACCAAACACCCATACTGTAGCATCTAGATGTGCTGATACAGGCATGTATCTATATATTAAAATGTGGATGTTGTCAGAATTATTAACTGCTTCTGTCGCATGACAGGTCAGCTCTTGCTCCAGGTTCTCTCTTTTGTGATAAGCAATTTCTCCAGTCCAACCCAACCCTAGCAGTTGTACAGGTAAACAGAGTAGCCTCTTCAGTCAGGCTGAGGAGGAGGGATACTTCTACTCTCTTCTGCTTGCTTCATACTCTCAGCAATTTTGTAGTGGGATTATACATTATTATTACGCATTTTTAATAATGTCATATTGTGAAAAAGTGGACTCAAAGTTAAGTGGCATTTTTAAATCTATGGAGGGTAAATAAATAATTTAAAAGTCATTTCACATAAAGAGAGAATATCACTAATCTTCACTTTTCACATCAGTTATACATTAGTGTTCATACTGGTTTCACTGAACAGCTAGGGAGACACTCACACATCTAAATAGGAATTAGGAACACTCTGTGTGTGTGTACATATATATTTTTAAGAGTTAAATGGTGGAAATCTTGCATCTGAGCACAACCAGATCATCTATAAAAGAAGGAAAAGAGTATTTTGTTGAACACTTAACAATACACAAAATGCTACACACTTACTTATAACTTAAAGCAATAAAGCTGCAGCAGAGGTAATTTGTATTGTCGTGCCTTGTAAATCTACATACCTTCCACAGAAGAACATTACTATTTACATTTGAAATCAAGGGAGCAAACGAGTGCACTACATAGTTGCAATAAATGTGCAATGAGGTGATTTTCCCCCATTATTATTTTACCTAATATAGCTGGTGAAACGCCACGGTAGAGTGCAAGGAGTCCTTCTTGATGATAAATTTTGTAAAAAGCATGAAGAATTCCTTCGTAAGATGGTTCCAGTCTGTTCTGCACAATGAGTCGTGTTTTAATTACGTCAGTGGGGTAAGTCACGATGGTTGCAACCATGCCAGCCAGACTTCCTGCCATGATGGCTCTCCAGTGGGAAATATGACCCAACTCATCCGTGAAAAGTATAACAAGTCTAGAGTAAACACATAAAAGAGGTACTATTAATGACAGTATGAACAAAACACATGAAATATTAAGGCAGATTATTCTCGATGTAATTGCTCTTCTGCCCATAAGCCCCTTCAGCAGCAGGAGTTGAAACTTTAACATGTATTTCATCCAAGACCTTACTATATATAACCCCCCACAAGCATCAACTTCTGTGAAACAGAACATGTGAATGAGCAAACATGAGCAGAGTTCAAAAACCATGCCTAAGAGGCCAAAGACATTTTGGGTAAATCCACGCTGCACAGAAGTGCACAAATGCAAAAGTTATAGCTAACAACTAAGTTAGGGACTGGAATATGTGACTCTGCAAATGCAATTTGCTTTGATTTTAGTGTTGCTGAGCTAAAATACTTCCCGTGCCTGAAACAGGTTTTTTGAAGGTAGCTAGCATCGCTCTACCTGCGCCGCAGTTCCCAACACAGACTAAGATCACATAGTTTGATTTGTGGTACCGTGCTGAGGTCCAGAGCACCAATTCAACAATGAAAATATCTTCAAAAATACAGAGACTAATTGTTCAAATTATTTACTTGTTTGTTTTGCAAGAAACTTTTAAGGTAATTTTTGGCCATCTACAGGATGAAATTTATCCTGACTTAAAACATGTCCGCAAGAAATTCTCAGATCATCAGTCATCAGTTAGAGACATCGGTCCAATCCCCCGGTCAAAGTTATCATGTAAGAAGAAATACGTAGATATCATCACCACAGGCCCTCCTCTGTTGCTTACCTGGGACAGAAAGGTCTACAGGGATATTCCTCTAGATAAGACTTATGTCCAGGCACTATTGTGCTCAGGAGGTTAAGTCTAAAGTTGGGATTTTGAAACTGAAGCAGACAGTTTTAAAGGCTAACCTACAACTCATGCATTTGTGATGCGCAGAAGGACTTTTCTACGTACACAGGGCTCTCCTACGTCAGGGAGAAGTGTCACGGAGGCAGCAAGAAGCAAGTAAAAAGAGAGGAGAATCTTAGCTGGAGGTAAAAGAACTTGTAATTCTATTTTGGAAGCATTAACTAAACTGTCTAAACAGCAGATTTACATTTAAACTACACGGTGTTACCATGTCCAGAACAAAATAATTTGCAAAGATTTACAAGTCACTGCTTGCTCAGTTGATGTTTTTTTCACATGACTGTGCATTTTCTACTGCGTGACAGATCCCTGCACCCACTTGCCTTGTGCCCTGGAGAGAGCCCAGAGCAAAAAGACAAGCCAAGCAGAAGTGGAATAGCATAAACTTTTTTTTCCTATGTGCTTTGTACAGGCCCTAAAGCAACACAGCCTGATTTTCCTGTGCATGCACAGAAGCGTGGGGGAGTGTGTGTGTGTGTGTCTAGGCACTACCAAGATAACATTTAAAAATGCCACGGAAAGCCAGAGTCTGTGCACAGTAACCACAGAGTGCAGAGTCAGCAACCCCCCCCTTCCCCAGCCCGCTCCCCCTGCACCGCCGTTCCTGGGGCTGCCGACCGCGTTCAGCCCAGGTCCCTCTGCAGTTGGCATTACTATACTTAAGTTACTGTGTAACACTTCCCTTTTTGTGTTTTTTGCCTTTATATACATCATTCTTTCACTAGAAAATACATTTTAAAATCCCCAAATAATGTGTCAAGAAGTATGTGTAGGCAGCTTTTATTTAATTTCCTGATAGCCTACTTCCACTTGTAATGCAAAAGAACACCCTGTGCAAACTAAACTATAGCCTTGCAAACAGAATACACTGTTTCAAACTGAACAAAGAAGTTATTTTGCTCAAAATCAACTGGTTTATACTGACTTTTCTGGGAACTTCAAATTACATTTAACTCTGTTTCTGCCTTCCCACTGCCAGTATCCTTCCCCTTGCCTGACCACCGTGTGCATTACAAGCAAAAGGACACAACAAAGCTGCCCGATTCCAGGGTCGCTCCATCCGTCATCTCCTGCACGGCGCAGGCAGAGCCGGGAGGGTGCCTTTGGCTCGGCCAGACCAATGACAAAAGCCAGCAGGCTGCAGAGTGGCAGCCCGGGGAGGGCCGCAGCGGCTCAGCCCACGCTGCTCCCCACCCAGCACGGCCCACAAACTGGAATAACCCATCGCCCAGCTGGGCGGAAATGTCAAGTGCCTACTGGGCACGCAGCTGAGCTTAATTAAATCAAAAAAAAAAAAAAATAAAAAAAAAAAAAAAAAAAAAAAGAAGAACGAATGAAACCCAACCCTCAAAGTGGCAAAACACACTGGTGCGTGCCAACAGCTGGGCGCTCGGAGGCTGAACGACACTGGCAACCAAGGAAAGAGCGCGGGTCGGCAGAGCTCAGTCAGCCCTGCTCCGGGCTGAACCTGCTGCAGTCCCTCCAGTGTTTACCTTAACGTCTGTCTGTCATCAAAAACAAGATCTTAAACCAAATTATGTCACACATCGACCTCAAAACCAATCACAATTTGCATAACAACCGCTGCATATAGGGTAAAAGGTTTGCATCGTGCTTTGGTTGTTATTTGCTTTGATACAGGCAATATAAATGCTTGAAAGCATATAAATGAATAAAATAATTTGGTTGCAAAGAACAGACGCCGCAGTCACATTTGTAGGTAGCACCGTGACTTCATTTCTAAAGGAACCCGGTAGAGCAGAAGCGATTTCAGGGGCTGCCGGCACTTCGTGGTTTGAAGCACGCTGGCGGCTCCAGGCAGCTGCTGGCTGGCAACCAGCCCCCCAGAGTGCAGTAAATAAATGAAGTTACCGGCCAGGATACACGTCGCTGGGGAGAGAAGCCACACAACCAGCTAGGACAGCGACATGACGGTGCCCCTACGGACCTTTCCATCC